>ML250606.1:618-34689 GCA_005239495.1 Nicotiana undulata
TAGGCAAGCCACTTACCTCAACTGTGCAAATCAACCGCTAATCACTCTCTTGCCACGAGTATCCAACTCCGGGTGGCCCAAATCTATTCAATTCGATGGGATAACGTAAATATAAATGCAAGAAATCGAAATAACTAATTAATTCAGAACTAATACGCGAAATTAGAAAATTTGACCAAAACGCCCCTCGGGCCCACGTCTCAGAATCGGGAAAAAATTATATTTTCTGAACCCTTGTTCGCTCACGAGTCTAACCATATGAAAATCTCTCAAATCGGAGGTCAATTACCCAATCAAAATTCCAAAATTCGTTCTAGGAAGTTTCTTCCAATTTTTTCCAAATTTCAACTAAAAGGTTTCGAATTAGGGGTGGAATTTAAGATTAAAATCATGGAAATTAACCTATGATGGTAGAAAATCACTTACCTCGATTACCCAGGTGAAAATCCTCTGAAGAATCGTCTCCCCCGAGCTCCCACAACTCAAAAATGGTGAAAATAGGCTTTGGGGTTGAAATGGGGTTTTTAATATTCTGCCCAGTCATTTCTTCTATGCGATCGTGGAGAATCCTCTGCGATCGCGGAGGGTAAGTATCCCACGCGCCCAAATAACCCAATGCGATCGCGTGCAAGGGTCTGCGATCACGTAGCTTCACACCCCAAACCTATGCGATCGCGGTTGGGGCCACGCGACCGCGTAGAGTCACCACTGACTCTCCCCTCTGACCAGAAAACCTTATGCAATCGCGACCCATTGAATGCGATCGCGGAGACCAAACCATTCAGGCTCTGCGATCGCGGACCTTAACTTGTGATCACAGAGAACAACCTCAGGCCTCCCTCGACTTCCCTTATGCGATCGCGAGGGCTGACCTGCGATCGGAGAGAACAACCCACAGCTGAAGAAAAACCAGAAAACCAGCAAAGGCTTTTGGCCTTAAAGTGTCCGTTTGAACACCCGAAACACATCTGAGGCCCTTGGGACCTCAACCAAAACCACCAACCAGTCCAAATACCTTATTCGAACTTGGTCGAGCCTTAAAAACAAGCTCCATAACATCAAAATCATCAAATAAGCGTAGATTCAAGCCTAAGAACTTAGGAATTTTCAAGAATTCACCTCCGACGCCGAACCACGTCTAAACTCGTCCGAATGGCCTCAATTTTGGCACACAGGTCACAAATGACATTCCGTACCTGCTGTCGCTTTCAGAATTCCATTGCAAGTATGATATTAAAATCTCACATATCGGCCGAAATCACCGAAATTCTAACTTTCGCCAATCCAAGCCTAAATCTACGTCTGGTCTCAAAAACACATTCCGAACATGCTCCCAACCCCGAAATCACTCAACGAAGCTAACGGAGTCGACGGATTTCCATTCCGGATCCGTCTTCACATAGCTCCCACTCCGGCCCAATTTCTAAGGTTAAAGCTCACCTTAAAGGACTATATGTCAAAAACACTCCAATTTTTCATCACTCAATGCTATGACTCGTTCCATTAACCTAATAAGACAAGGGAGGAACAGTTATCAGGGGATCGGGGTGCTAACTCTCCAAAACAAACGGCCAGGTCGTTACAGATTTCTTAAAATTTAATTGTATCTTACCTTATTTGTGTGCTTCAATATGCTGTCAAATAATCAGTACATATATTCCTTATACAAAAATTATGTATTTGGCCTTTATCACATGCTATGTGCTTTACTACTCTTATTATAGTAACAACTAGTTCATGATTGATTCTTTCCTTATGTGACATCAAGTATGACCGTTTGAACTAGGACTCCCTAATTAAAGGGAGTCCAAGTCTGTGATTGATTCTAATTGAACATGATTTCCATTGATTGATTAATCAGTACTTGTTACCTTATTTTCTGCTCGTTTTGAAAAGCTATAAATACTTCACTATTTCTTTAGACAAGAAGCAGTTCAAGCTCTCCCTCTCACACACAAGCATACTCAGTTCTGAACTTTTCTTGTTATTTACTTGTTGAACTTGTCGTAGTTCCTGTTTATTGTTTTGTGTGTGCTGTTTGAATATGATGGTTGTGCTATTGCCTTACCCTTTTCAAGTTATTTTCACTAAAACCTCTCTTTTTCTAAAAAATTATTTTAAAATTGTTCTTACTCAAACTCCCCAACACTATGAGCACTTCTCTACATTCCTAGATATTAGGTTCTGCCCATCTTGTGTGAGAATTACTTTGGGACCCTTGAGCTCCCTCTGAACTTTGACACACAAGAGCTGGCCTTTCCACACCGCACTTACTCCAAATTTGCTATGAGATCTGGGTGTGAGCACTGCCCGGGATCCCTTGAGATCCTTAGGGAACTTGGACATACCTGGATCGTGTGAAAGGTTATGAACCAATGGCATTGAGAATCTGGAAACTCGGGCCTACTATGGAAGGCTCCCAATAGTTAACTTCTTCTTTTCCTATTTTAATGATGCAATTAATATTCAAAGGCTTGTAATAGTTTGTAAATACTATTCTGGGGCTGGATATTGAAAATGGGTGGGGTATGCATGCTATAGTATAAGTATGGATAGATATCATGTTTCCCTAGGTTTATTTTTCCTATGTGCACACTAGTAACCATGTCTAGGGATCAAGCATGCCATGCATTTGTCAGTTGTGTTGATACATCTGCTTTTCTTTTAGCATATCATCCTCACTTAGAAAATCCTGTTCATAGGATCGTAACAATAAAAACTACTATCATGTGATTCTAAAAAAATGTAATCTAAATCATGCCTTAGAATAATTGTGTTAACAAATCTACAATCATGATTTACCATGCTCTAGAGATCTTGTTTTAGGAAATAGCAGTTAAAATCTGTCACTTATGCTGAAGCTGTGCAATAATGCAATAATCCTGTGGTACACCTAGAAATCCTGCTTAGGGTAACAATACGCATCTTCTGAAAAATATGTTCAAAATACTGTGATTTTTATGCACTTAGAAAGTCCTGTATAGGAGTTCTGCATATAAACATTCTGCATCTCTGTCTACGCATGTTAGATATCATGTTCATAGGATCTCATTCCATACTTAGTTAAAACACATGTCTGAAACAGTCCCATGCTCTAAATAAACTGTCAATTAGTCCTTGTGCACATTTAGAATCACATGCTATTAGGATTGATAATCTGGAATCCTTAATAAATCTGTACAACTGTTGTATGTTATTTTACACCTAGGCAAGCCTTAGGCAATCAATTACAAGAAAATAAAACCAGATTTGTCTTTGTGATCATGTTTAACTACCAGCATGCTAAAATCAGTAGGCAAATTGATTAGGACCCTTTTTCTAAATAATAAAACAGGTCTGCATATCTATTTATACTTTAAACTCACTTAGACACCATGTCTTAGGATTCTAAACTTAAATACTTCCCTTAACTGTGTTTGAGTCGTGTTGTCCAATTGTTTTACTTGTGTAGGTAAACTTGAAGCCCTACTTGCTTTTCCTATGTTCTCCTTAACTGTAGTCCTATATGCTTTTGTCTGTCGCCTTAGAATTTTACCTTTAAAACCTGAGGGTCTGCCTAGTACCTCCCTTTTAGGATAGTAGTCATAACCTCCTCCAAGACTAATAGGAAGGGACGGGTAACAACACGCAATAGAGTTCGTGACCAACACGCGCTTTAGTTACTTTCACGGGGTGGGAAAGGGTAGAATATGGATATGATGACCGATGCGCTAATACCATGTGTAGCCCCTCTCTTAGGAGTGTCATATCGGGTATTGCATTGATGTGATCTATATTATTTCAAACCTAGGACATCCCTTCTTGTAAATGTTAGATTATAACTGTTTTTCAAAACTTAGTAGTTTTTATAATTGTTTTCCAAACACTTGCTTGCTTAATACTTAAAATCCCCTCTTACTTGAGCCCTTACTTGTTATTTGTTTAATTGTGCAAATTCACGAAAACCATTTGGCCGGGAACCACACTTGTGGATCCTGAGGGGTGCCTAACACCTTCCCCTTGGGATAATTTCAAGCTCTTACCCTATCTCTAGTTAGTAACGTAATTGTAAATGAACCCCTTAGGTGCCCTAACGCACCGTTAAAATTGTTAGGTGGCGACTCTCCAAAAATACAAACCCCTTTCGCAAAAGGAAAGAGTTGTCTTAACCCAAATGTAAAAACCCCGATCTCCGCGAGGAAAAAAGGGGGCGCGACAGTATTTCAAATTGTTTTGTGAATTTGCACCTTTGCTTTGTTTAAATACTTGCACCCTTTCCCCTTCCCTTCTACGTGCGGTTACTTGTTTATTTCTTTCAAGTACTTACTTTTCCCCAAAACGAAATTGACATGTGTCTTTGTTTTCCTTTGTAACTGCTCTAAATCATAACTGTTGTATTTACCGATTTCCCTTAACGTGCAAATACATGACAATTTGTTTTAATGCTTATTATTGCATAATCATGCTCAACATTCATACTCCACTCGTGCCAAACAAAATACTATAGCAACGCTTGATGAGTGGTTGCGTGCTTCCTATATTATTACCCCCTAAATTCGGAAAGGCTTATTTGCGGTAAAACTAGTCGATCAGCGGTGCAGTCGACGGTTCCGTGCCTTCCCCCTTGAGTTGTCTGCTCAAGGGTACCAGTCTAAAAACCCATAGAAACCTTACTCCATTATATTGTTGCATGCATCATGCTCAAACCTAACTGAGCTAAAGTGTTGTCCGCACGATAGCTTTTAAGAAAGCCTTGTCCAAAGTCCACTGGGTTTCCCTAAACCCAAACGGACATCATCACGTTTTGTGCATTTATTTGGAGAACTAAATGCTTCCTGCTAATTATTGATATTAAATAGTCGAGTCTGGGGGTAAGGGCCTAACCTTATTTGTCTTGCAGAAACATGAGGCATGAAGTCCCCAGATTCGTCATGGTCGCCAATATCCACCAAAGACTGCTAAGTTGGTGGGAAGATCTACACTCTAGTGACAAAGCTATCGTCAGTAAACACCTGGGCAACCTACCATCTCTCCTAGAAATCCAGCCTAACAAAATGATAATAGAGCCTGCTACTCTGTTTTGGGATTGTAAGAGGTCTGTGTTCCGCTTTGGGAACATCGAAATGACGCCTTTGATAGAAGAGATAGGAGGACTGGCTGGCCTAGTGTGGGAAACCCCGGGGTTGCTGATGCCTGAGAACCACACAGGCAAAGGTTTCCTTAAGATGATAGGTCTGAAGAAGAATGCAGAACGGGTATGCTTGAAGGAGTCGTACATTTCTTTTGACTATATGTACGAGAGGTACGGCCACAGCAAATCATACCGTACCTACCATGATGAGTTTGCTATCACCTCCCTGTGACACATCCATCGCCGAGTGTTTGTCTTCATGGTTTACTTTTTGGGTTTGATCGTGTTCCCGATGAAGAAGGAGAGAATCCACACCAGACTAGCCATGGTAACTATGACATTAATGGAAGGGATTGACGGGAAAGACTTCAGCATCGTGCACATGATCATTGTAGACATATATCGGGCCTTGGAAATATGTCGACGAGGAGCAAAACATTTCGAAGGTTGCAATTTATTACTTCAACTCTGGCTCATGGAACATCTCCAAAGAGGCGAATACCGACAAGACATTCATTGAAGAATTTGGGATGACCACATCGCTTTCCATCACCCAAAGCGAATGAACAATATCCCCAACATGTTTGCTCAGCCTGAGAATGCCGAAGGATGGGTTGAGCTCTTTGGTAACTTGACCGAAGAACCGGTCCAATGGATGTTTGAGTGGTTTTCGACAGATGAGTTCATCATTCGATCTCGAGATGCATCATTTCTGATACTGATTGGTTTAAGGGGGACATACCCTTACGTCCATCTCCGAGTTATGAGGCAAGCAGGTAGGAAGAAAGTCGTACCTAGGGTCGAGAAAATGAGCCATCTTCGAGCAGACTTTCAAAATTATGACAGTCCTCACAAGTGCCAAGCTCAGCACATATGGCACTGCAAGATTACACTTGAGAAAGAACAATCGATCCAGACAGGTATCGTGCCGGTTGTACCCCTTTCTATCTTGGTTGGTTAGAAGAGGATTTGAGTGGTCAGAGCAAGACAGAGTACGTCCAAGGCCACAGGGTTATAGATGAAAGGGCTGAAGCACAAGTCAAGGTCAACCAGCTGTACAAAAGGATCCGCGAATGTGAGGATGATCACCGCAAAATACATGAGTCTAACAAGAAGATAATCGAGGAGTGGAAAGACGTATCCGTCAGCACCAACAAGAGGTTAGGATACTTAGAACGAGGTATAGTTGAGCTGGAGGAGAAACTCATCAAAAGGGTCGAAGACTGCCAAAGGTCTGAAGGAACCGAAGGAGGACATCTCGCCAAAGCATACCTGTTGCTGGGACTTCGCGAGCTAGGAAAGTTGTTCGAGGGAAGCAGGAATGTCGAATCTGGGGAAGGTCATTCTAGGACCAAATAGATAAAAGTGTCTTTATTTTTTTCTGTCAATGTAATGAGGCCAATGGCCATTAGTGACCTTTATTCGTTTTGGGATTTGTCTATTTCCTTATCAATAAAATGAGGCATTTAGCATATTAAGTTCTACAAGCCAACTTGTCTCTAGGCCAACCTCGGGCATAAAGAGGTCCCCTAATTAGGACAAGCTTTACATTCCCGCATTATGTGTTTAAATACTGTAATATTTTTTCATAATCCTCACTGACTCGGCTACCTTTTGTTTTTGTTCCCTTTTTCTTTTATTATTCCCCTCCCCAAAGGTTAGTTAGTGCACTCTGGCATCATCAGCTTATCTCACAAGATCCAAGGGCCCTCCGCATACTCCTCCTCCTAGTCCTCCTAAAGGAAAGAACAAAGGCAAGAGTAAGATGGAAGGATCTATCGGCATCAGGAAGGAGAATGTGGTTAAGCGGATAGAGGCCACGAACGGCCGAGGTATTCAAGTCCTAAATGAGAACATGTCACCACTGGAACAGAAACTACTGAAATTTAAAGAAGAGCTCGATCAGGTCCGAAATCTGGCTAACTTGTCATTTTCCCTCAGCATCTCAGACATCAATGTCCCAAACACTCAAAACCATACACCTCCACAAAATATCCCAAGACAACAAAATCAGCCCGCACTTCACCATCATGCCACTCCGCCAAAGAACCAAACTCTCCCAACACAATGCAATACTTTCCACACTTCAAACAACACTCCATTACTTATCCCAGAACCTCAGAACCCCACAAAGGACCATTTTTATAATCCCATCTATGTGAAAACCATGACCCATTACACTCCACCCATCCCATACCCATCCGAGTCTGATGAAAAGGACCTGCTCATCAAGAACCTGGCTGAGGAACTAAGGAAGCTGACCAACCGAGTTCAGGGTGTTGAAGGAACCAAGGGAATTGAAAGGTTGAATTATGAAGACCTATGTATACAACCTGATGTCGAACTGCCTGAGGGGTACAAACCTCCGAAGTTTGAAATGTTTGACGGTACTGGTGATCCAAGGGTCCATCTAAGGACCTATTGTGACAAGCTAGTTGGCGTGGGAAAGAATGAAAGGATCCGCATGAAGCTGTTCATGAGGAGTTTGAAAGGAGATGCGTTGTCTTGGTACATCAGCCAAGACCCCAAGAAATGGTCAAACTGGATAGGTATGGCGTCTGACTTTATGGACAGATTTAGATTTAACACAGAGAACGCACCAGATGGGTTATATATCCAGAATCTGAAGAAGAAACCCACAGAGACCTTTTGTGAGTATGCCACTCGCTGGAGGTCCGAAGCTGCTAAAGTCAGACCTGCTTTAGAAGAGGAGCAGATGAACAAATTCTTTGTCCGGGCCCAGGACCCGCAGTATTATGAACGGCTGATGATGATTGAGAATCACAAATTCTCTGACATTATCAAATTAGGAGAGCTAATCGAAGAAGGTATTAAGAGCGGTATGGTCACGAATTTTGAAGCCTTGCAAGCTACAAACAAGGCTTTACAGTCCGATGATGTGTCTAAAAAAAGAGACGTGGGAGATGTAATGGTTGCACAAAGAGTCAAATCCCCATTCAAATACCAAGTCTATCCAGCACCCACACTCACATACCAGCCAACCCCGAATTACCAAGCTTCCCCACCTTCTTACCAAGCTCCACCGCCTACCTACCAATCTCCACCGCCCACATATCAACCTACTTCAACCAGATACTCACAACCCGCCCCTGTTTACCACACTTATAACTCCCAGCCATTCCATTACCAATCACCCCCTGCACGTCAAAACTTCCCTAGACCTCGGCCTAATTTTGATCGCAGACCTCCAAAATAGTTCACCGCCATAGCTTAACCCATTGTCCAGCTGTATGAGAAACTCAAAGTTGTCGGTTACGTCACCCCTATCCCTGCGGCCACCCCTGAGAAACCTTCTCAGTGGGTTAACCCGAACAAAGCTTATGCATACCATTCCGGCATGAAATGGCACACCATCGATGAATGCTGCTCTTTGAAAGACAAGATACAGTCTCTGATTGATAACAAAATCATTATGGCAAAGGAGCCCGCTCCGAACGTCCGCAACAACCCTTTGCCAGACCATAAGGGCGGAGGTACCCATATGATTGAAATAGAAGATGATTTGGATCCCGAGGCATCAATCGGGTTGATCGCAAAAGGCGATGATCCAAAGAAACCAGCAGTCACTCTCAACCCGATCATAGTCCAGATTCAACCATCTGGGGATGCTGAGGTAAATACGTCCATACCTCTTGAGTTTGAAGTAGCGCCACCGGCAAAGACACCAGTACCAATTGAAGTCGAGTTCGTATCTCCGGCAAATGCACCCCCACCATTTGAGGTCGCAGTATTGCCACCCAAGGTACGTGTTCCATTTGAAGTAAGGATAGCCACACCAATTCCAGTGGCAATGTCAACCATGTCACCCTTCTATACCGATGTTATCCCTTGGGACTATACAACCGAGGAAAGAAGGAAAGGCAATGTCAAAACCGAGGAAGTTGTCGCAGCACAGGGTATGACAAGAACTGGTAGAGTCTATACGCCTGAGCATCTGGCTGAATCAAGCAAACAGGCCTCCAACAGGCTACCCGTTATTGAGACAGGTCCGGACGACCTTTGGAGGAATGTACAGGCTAAGGAGTATTCGGTCATCGATCAGCTGAACAATACGCCAGCACAAATATCCATCCTCTCTTTGCTGCAGAATTTCGAGACGCACCGAAGTGCTCTGTTGCAGGTGTTGAGTGAAGCATATGTACAAAACAACATCACTAGTGGGGAAATGGCCAATATGGTGGGCCAGGTGTTGGAAAGTCACAAGATCACTTTCCATGAGGACGAGCTACCTCCTAAAGGATTGGTCCATAACAAAGTATTGCACATCACTGTGCAATGCGAAGATTATTTCATCACCAGAATCTTGATCGATGGAAGATCCAGCCTTAACATTTGCCCGTTGATAACGCTCAAGAAATTGGGTAGAGTTCTGCATGAGATAAGGGATGGATCAATCAATGTGAAAGATTTTGATGGATCTCAAAGGTCCACCATTAGTGAGATAAGCATATGCCTGCAGATGGGACCGACGTGGTTCGAGATTTCCAAGTGATAGACGTACCGACATCCTACAATTTGTTATTGAGACGACCGTATATCCATGCTGCTGGGGCGTAGCAACAACGCTACATCAGGAAGTTAAGTTCGAGTGGAAGCACCAAAGGTGATTATTTATGGTGACAGTAGCAACCCTATTTATAATCGCCAGACTATTCCGATGATCGGAGAAAGAAGAAAGTTGGGTGGAGAAACTTACCACCACATTGAACGGGTCAATGCCATCGACAAGGATAAATGGTCGGATGGAAAGATCAAGAGTATACTAAACTGGAATGGGTACGAGCCTGGAAAAGGGCTCGGCAAGAATCTTCAAGGAATCTCCAAACCTATCAAGATCAAAAGCCATGGCACCACTTTCGGTGCGGGATACGACTACACTTGGAAAGAGTACAACGACTGGTAGCCACCTTGGCGTGGTCCTTATTACCCACTAGAGCAGCCGATACCGCATCTGGAGCGGACCTTCCAACAGGCCGACATTATTTATGGGTCAGACGAAGAGGAAGCACTCGCCGCATTGAGGAATTTGTTCCAGGAGGATGATGATATGGATTGTTGTGTTGTTATCGAGGAGGAGGGGGGAGGAAGGACCTTCCATACAGGCTGTAAGCAGAGAGACATACCTCAAAAACTGGACTATCAGGACAAACAAAGCTCGACGAGCCTCGGGGTAGCAAGGCTAAAACAAGCATTACTTACTATCTTATTTACTAAAATGAGTTTTCCTTTTCGCATTTTTCAATTCCTGCAATAAGATCCTCAATGTTCAAAACAATTACTCAATTTATCAAAGCATTTTCTAGTTCATCTTATTTATTACTACTGTTTTTTCTCATTACTTTATCTATACAGCATTACTATTACTTGTCTTGATGAACCGATGACTGTGACATGCAATGAGACAACGCAGAAAACAAACATCGATTCAGATGAAGATGATATACCCGACGAGATTGTCAAAGAAGTTGAAAACTTTGAGAACAGACCTAAGTCCAACCTGGACGAGACTGAGGTTATCAACCTGGGAAATTCATAAAACGTCAAGGAAACACGGATCAGCATTCATTTTTCATCGTCAAAAAAGAAAGAATACACAGAGTTTCTAAAGGAGTATGAAGACATATTCGCCTGGTCGTATAATGACATGACTGGTCTAAGTATGTCTATTGTGGCTCACAAACTGCCAACCAATCCGATGTGTCCACCGGTAAAGCAAAAGCTCAAAAAGTTCAAACCCGACATGAGTTTGAAAATCAAGGAAGAAGTTACTAAGCAGATCAACGCCAAAGTTCTCAGGGTAGTTGAGTACCCAACATGGTTAGCCAACATTGTGCCTGTGCCGAAGAAGGACGGGAAGGTTAGAGTCTGTGTCGACTACCGGGATCTCAACCGGGCCAGTCCGACATACGACTTCCCCTTGCCCAATATACACATCCTGATTGAAAACTACGCCAAGCATGAGCTACAGTCATTCGTGGATTGCTTCGATGATTATCATCAAATCTGGATGGATGAGGAAGATGCTGAGAAGACAACTTTCATTACGCCGTGGGGAGTATACTGTTATAAGATGATGCCATTTGTCCTGAAGAACGCAGGGGCCACTTATATGAGGGCCATGACCACAATCTTCCACGACACGATTCACAAGGAAATCGAGGTATACGTGGATGATGTTATTATAAAGTCCAAGAAAGCCACTAGCCACATAGAGTATTTGAGGAAGTTCTTCAATAGGTTGCAAAAATACAATCTGAAGCTGAATCCCGCAAAGTGTGCATTCGGGTTCCTGCTGGGAAGTTGTTGGGATTTATTGTGAGCTGTCGGGGAATAGAATTGGATCCTTCAAACGTCAAAGCCATTCAAGAATTATCACCGCCGAAGAACAGGAAAGATGTGATGAGCTTCTTGGGAAGGCTTAATTACATCAGCCGGTTTATAGCACAATCTACAGTCATATGTGAGCCGATCTTCAAGATGCTGAAGAAGGACGCTGCAACCAAATGGACCGATGAGTGGCAAAAGGCTTTCGATAGAATCAAGGAATATTTGTCAATGCCATCAGTCCTAGTACCACCTGAGCCAGGTAGACCTCTGTTACTCTACCTTGCCGTATTAGATGGAGCTTTCGGTTGCATTCTGAGGCAACATAATGAAACAGTAAGGAAGGAGCAAGCTATTTATTACCTCAACAAGAAGTTCACTCTGTATGAGGCTCGGTATTCGCTTTTGGAACGCACCTGTTGTGCTTTGACTTGGGTCGCTCAAAAGCTAAGGCACTATTTCTGTGCCTACACCACATATCTCATATCAAGGATGGATCCATTAAAGTACATCTTTCAGAAGCCCATGTCCGCTGGCAAGCTGGCCAAGTGGCAAATCCTGTTGAGCGAGTTCGACATCGTTTATGTAACTTATAAAGCGGTCAAGGGACAGTCACTAGCAGACCACCTCGCTGAGAATCCTGTGGATGGAGAATACGAACCCCTAAAAACGTATTTCCCCGATGAGGAGGTATCATTCATAGGAGAAGACATTTTAAAATCCTATGACGGTTGGAGGATGTTCTTTGATGGAGCGGCAAACTTCAAAGGAGCCGGTATTAAAGCAGTCTTAATATTGAAAATTGGTCAGCATTATCCGGTATCCGCCAAGCTCAGGTTCCCCTGCACCAATAATATGGCAGAGTATGAAGCATGTATCTTAGGGCTCAACATGGCCATTGACATGAACGTCTAAGAGTTGTTGGTGATCGGTGATTCAGACTTATTGGTACATCAGGTACAAGGAAAATGGGCAACCAAGAATTCCAAAATACTACCATATCTGCATCACGTACAGGAATTAAGAAATATGTTCACAAAGATAGAGTTTTGGCATGTCCCTAGAATCCAGAACGAGTTCGCCGATGCTTTGGCTACTTTGTCCTCAATGATCCAACATCCAGACAAAAATTTCATTGATCCTATTCCAGTAAAGATTCACAATCAGCCGGCCTACTGTGCGCATGTTGAAGAAGAAGCGGACGGAAATCCTTGGTTTCATGATATCAAGGAGTATTTGGCAAAAGGAGATTACCCAGAGCATGCAAATTCCACTCAGAAACGCACACTTCGAAGACTATCCAACAATTTCTTTCACAGCAGAGGAATCCTGTATAGGAGGACTCCCGATTTGGGACTATTAAAGTGTGTCGACGCAAAGGAAGCATCCACGCTACTAGAGGAGATCCATGCTGGGACCTGCGGCCCGCATATGAATGGTTTCGTTTTAGCAAAGAAGATACTCAGGGCTGGTTACTTTTGGATGACTATGGAAACGGATTGCATCTAGTACGTCCGAAAATGCCACCGCTGTCAGATACATGGAGACATGATAAAGGTACCTCCAAGCAAGCTCAATGCAACAAGTTCACCATGGTCGTTCGCCGCCTGGGGCCTGGATGTTATTGGACCAATCGAGCCTGCCCCCTCCAACGGACACAGGTTCATTATGGTAGCCATTGATTACTTCACTAAATGGGTCGAAGCAGCCTCCGACAAAGTAGTTACTAAGAAAGTCGCGGCCGACTTTGTCCGCGACCGCATTGTTTGTCGATTCGGAGTTCCAGAGTCAATCATTACCGACAACGGTTCTAATCTCAACAGTGACTTGATGAAAGCCATGTGTGAAACTTTCAAGATCAAGCACAAGAATTCCACAGCATACATGCCGCAAATGAATGGAGCTATAGAAGCCTCCAACAAAAACATCAAGAAGATACTAAGGAAGATGATAGAAAAGCACAAACAGTGGCATGAAAAGTTATCATTTGATCTATTGGGATATCGCACCACAGTTCGCACATCAACTGGGTAAACGCCTTATATGCTGGTTTATGGTACAGAAGTCATCATTCCCGCTGAAGTTGAAATTCCATCCTTAAGAATTATACAAGCTGAGCTCAGCGACGCAGAATAGGTAAAGAATCGTTATGAGCAACTAGCCCTCATAGACGGAAAGAGAATGAATGCAATCTGTCATGGTCAACTTTATCAGAACAGAATGACCAGAGCCTTCAATAAGAAAGTCAAGCCAAGACAATCCACACCAGGACAACTAGTGTTAAAGAAAATCTTCCCACATCAAGACGAGGCCAAAGGGAAATTCTCTCCCAACTGGAAGGGCCTGTACATGGTTCATAGAGTACTGACAGGAAGAGCACTTATACTAGCAGAAATGGACGGAGAAGTTTGGCCAAAACCAATCAATTCAGATGCGGCCAAACGCTACTATGTGTAGTCTTTATGCTTTCTCAACAATGTAAATTGAACTACGCCTGATCTGATTCCCGTTTAAGAGAGGATATGTAGGCAGCCCTATGGGTTCGGTCACAATTCAATAAAATTTCATTTTCCCCTGCAATTGGAAACAAAGGACAGAATTTTGAGGAGGACCCTCAAAATTCCGAAGAAATTTCAGCTGATCACCGCACGAGCAACAATCAAAAGCATTCACCCATCCAAACTGGGGCAGAATTTTGAGGAGGACCCTCAAAATTCCATAGCATGAGAGGCTGCAATGTCTGGAACCATGTCACGGTCGTCGGTTCATCCCAAAATTATTTTAAAATTAGACATTATGCTTTTACAAATCATGCATGTTTGTTCTTGAAACATCTTGTTTAGCAACGCTACCCCGATGACATTGACAGCAAGATCGGAGCAAGCCGAACAAGTCAAGCAGAGCCAACGGGGATACGAACTAACCCCCCCCCCCTATTTACAAAACTCACGATTTTTCTTTGGATGCAGGCACAAAGAACAAACACGCAGAGAAGTCACAATCTTCATCACAATTGCAAATGCCAAAGTTCGATGTCCACACAAAGAACGAACCTGTTCAAAATCACAATTCTCGAAACCATCACACTTACCGGCGTCTATTATCAATACAAATAATGCTCCACAATCACAATGTTGCAATCTACTATTAGCTAAGAATTCCTATTGTCATTTCATTTTCTGCATAAGGCTACCTTTTTGCCTTCCGAGACCTTACGCTGTCTCCATCTGCATCTGCATCCCTGCATAAGGCTACCTTTCTACCTTCCGAGACTAAATGTTGTCTCTATCTGCATTCGCATCTCTGCATAAGGCTACCTTTCTGCCTTCCGAGACTAAATGTTGTCTCCATCTGCATTCGCATCTCTGCATAAGGCTACCTTTCTGCCTTCCGAGACTAAACGATGTCTCCATCTACATTCGTATTCTTTCACAAGGCTACTATTCTGCCTTCCGAGACTAAGCGTTGTCTCCATCTGCATTCGCATTCTTGCATAAGGCTACTATTCTGCCTTCCTATACTAAATGTTGTGTCCATCTGCATTCGCATTCTTGCATAAGGCTACTATCCTGCCTTCTGAGGCTAAACGCTGCCTCCAATTTATTTTTTTCAAAAATGACCACTGCCTCCAATTTACTTTTCAAAAATGGCTACCGTCTCAAGCGCTATTTACTTTGCTTTCCTTTCGGGCTAAGCTCTGCCCCTTTAATTCGCAAGACTAAGCTCTGTCTTGTCAGCATCATAATATTGCATCTTCATGGGCTGAAATATCGCCAACTTATCCCAAGGCGTCATCGTTCGGAGGAACCATATCCATAGCCCGAGAACACCATCTCATGGCCTAAGGATCTCTCTAATCATTTTGCATATCATTATTCAAAGGCGTCATCGTTCGGAGGCATCATCCTCATAGCCCAAGAACATCATTTTCATGGCCTGCGAATCCTGCATCAAGCAATCCATGGCCCAGGACGTCATGGTCTAAGGACTTCATCATTAACTGTCCGAAGACATCATTCACGGTCGGGCGGGAATTTGCATCATGTTTAAATTACGCACAAGATATGCTTGTATCGTCTATTTGCAGGTAATCTGGCGAGCAACGGCCATCCTGGCAAGAGCGGTCCCCGCTCCGGTTCTCCTAACCATTCCCGTAAGTCGTTCATCCAACCTTGTATGTTGCGTCCGTCCTTGTAAAAACAAAACTCCATCCGTATACTTCGTATATGGCTCCGGAACTACATATGGCCTGATTCTTGTAAAACTAGGGATATATATATGCGACTTAGAAACTAGGATGCGGCCTAAATCTCTTCAAACCATTTCACTCGGTTAAAATTGGCCATCATGTCTTTACCCGACAACTCTTCCATCCTTCCCGGGTAAAGAGGGGCAGCTGTTGATACCCAATTTTTTCTCAAACTATTTTTATTTTACACATATACCTTCAAAATCAGTTTTTATAACAAGGGGGATTTCTTCATAATTTTCCATATTTTTTATCAATTATTTTCCAATTTATTCAGTACTTTATATTCGATAGTTATTCATAAATTATATCATAAATAATTTAAAAATATTTCCCAGCTCAATATATCATTTTTAATCCTATTAGGATTTAACTGTTTCATAAATTAGCCAATTTAGCATTATTTAATTATAATTACAGTAATTTTACAATTATATCCCAATTGTACATTTATACCATTTTAGATCACTAATTAGCCCTTTTATATTTTTAATATTAGCTAATTACCTTAATTTCATTTATTTAGCGTCAATTTCATTTTTATATGATTATTAGCTATTTTTTATTAATTATTTATCTATTTTTAGTGGGTATTTAAGAAGTAGCCATTTCAATTTCAGCCTAATTCAATTTAACCCCCAACCCAATTAAAACCAGCCCAATACCCAGGCCCAACCTATAAGCCTACCCGACCCAATTCCCTTTTAATCTGGACCGTTAATCATTTCTGATCAACGAACCAGATTAATCCCTACCTTAATTAGACTTAGCGACCCCCCCCCCTCTTCCCCTTATTTCACTCCTCTCACACTATCTCTCTATCTATCTGGTTCTCTCTAGATACTTTTGGTCTCTTCACCTCCGATGAGGTCTGTTCATCTCCTCCGGCCATCTCCTCGCCGGAAACCTTGAAGGTCTCACCTCCTGCCGTCATTATGTCTCCATCCCTTACACTTGTGTCACCGTTCAACGCTCTCAAGTGAACCAGAGGCGGTTCAACTTATCTCAACCTAATCGCTCTTTTGACTTCGGAAAAAACTTTCTTTATCAATATACTGTTTCTTCTACACACACATCTCCATAATAGAAAATGGTAATAGTTAGGATTCATTAAAAAAATCGAGAATACACTCATGGGACAAGAAACCCTTCCCGCATCAGGCACTAATAAATTTTTAACGTATAATTAGATCGGGAATCATTCAAATTAAGAACAAAAGCTCGTTGCTTTTTCTTTCCCTATAATTTAATTGAAGCCGCAGCCCTATCCATTTATTCATTTGACCTAACCTTATTTTGTTTCGTTCCAAGAATTCTAACACGGGTTTATACCCATCTAGGAACAACGAAATATTATCAGAACTTTCCGTTGATACGACATGCTATTTTTACCATTCATTCCCTTTCAGGATCAGTCGTGGTCTTCCAAACTTTACCGAGAGTATGGACGAATCCCTCACTTCATCCATATGTGTAAAAGAGACTAGCCGCACTTAAAAGCCGAGTACTCTACCGTTGAGTTAGCAACCCGAAGAAAATATCGAAGAAAAAGAAATAAAGAGATTAGACAAGACANCTCATTCCATTTTATCTGCCCATCTACGGTTGGTCGAGTAATATTTACCCCTTTCCGGCCAAACACCGGTAATATCTCTGAGTTTCTTCTTCTTTGGGTTCTTCTAGAAACCCTGACTTCGAACCTTCTAACCTGTCTAGGTCTGTGACGGATCTATGTGTATTTCGAGATTTTTTACACGTTTTCTTCAAGAAATCTCTTTGTTTTCAAACAATTTCTTCACTACTTAAAACTAGGGTTTTCTTAAAAATGATTCTTCTTCTGATTTATAAGTACTTTCTACTATGTTTGAACGATTCTCATATGTTTTTCTTGCTACTTGACTTATTATGCTAGAAGCCCTAATTTTTAGGTTGTCTCTGACAATAGGTTCGATTAATCCGTATTTGTATATGTTCCTCATGAATATCCGGTCTTGCTCTAATATGTTGTTAGGATTCTGATTCTCTATTGTTCCTCTAACTATTTGCTTAGGGTTTCCTTAATTTTGTTCAATATGTGCTATTTATTGTCTAATAAGTCTGATTAGTTGTTTATTGACTGTTCACATAAGATTCTTTACTGATTTTATGTATCTCCCTCCGAACTGTGATATTTTCCTGGAATATGTGACTTTGTGTATTCTCCTTGTAATTCGGTACTGATTCTTCGAATTGTTTCCTTATTTGTGAGATGATTTCCTTAATTAGAATTGATTCCCTGTGATTTTAGTCCCATCCGTGATTCTTGTGACTGATTTCTTAAAATTTAATTATATCTTACCTTATTTGTGTGCTTCAATATGCTGTCAAATAATCAGTACATATTTTCCTTATGCAAAAATTATGTATTTGGCCTTTATCACATGTTATGTACTTTACTACTCTTATTATAGTAACAGCTAGTTCATGATTGATTCTTTCCTTATGTGACGTCAAGTATGACCATTTGAACTAGGACTCCCTAATTAAAGGGAGTCCAAGTCTGTGATTGATTCTAATTGAACATGATTTCCATTGATTGATTACTTGTTACCTTATTTTCTACTCGTTTTGAAAAGCTATAAATACTTCACTCTTTCTTTAGACAAGAAACAGTTCATGCTCTCCCTCGCACACACAAGCATACTCAGTTTTGAACTTTTCTTGTTATTTACTTGTTGAACTTGTCGTAGTTCCTGTTTATTGTTCTGTGTGTGTTGTTTGAATATGATGGTTGTGCTATTGCCTTACCCTTTTCAAGCTATTTTCACTAAAACCTCTCTTTTTCTAAAAAAATATTTTAAAATTGTTCTTACTCAAACTCCCCAACACTATGAGCATTTTTCTACATTCTTAGACATTAGGTTCTGCCCATCTTGTGTGAGCATTGCTTTGGGACCCTTGAGCTCCCTCTGAACTTTGACACACAAGAGCTGGCCTTTCCACACCGCACTTACTCAGAATTGGCTATGAGATCTGGGTGTGAGCACTGTCCGGGATCCCTTGAGAACCTTAGGGAACTTTGACACACCTGGATCATATGAAAGGTTATGAACCAATGGCATTGAGAATCTGGAAACTTGGGCCTACTATGGAAGGCTCCCTATAGTTAACTTCATCTTTTCCTATTTTAATGATGCAATTCATGTCCTATAGTTAACTTCATCTTTTCCTATTTTAATGATGCAATTCATGTTCAAAGGCTTGTAATAATTTGTAAATACTATTCTGGGGTTGGATAGTGAAAATGGGTTGGGTATGCATGCTATAGTATAAGTATGGATAGATATCATGTTTCTCTAGGTTAATTTTTCCTATGTGCGCACTAGTAACCATGTCTAGGGATCAAGCATGACATGCGTTTGTCAGTTGTGTTGATACATCTGCTTTTCTTTCAGCATATCATCCTCACTTAGAAAATCATGTTCATAGGATCGTAACAATAAAAAACTACTATCATGTGATTCTGAAAAAATGTAATCTAAATCATGCCTTAGAATAATTGTGTTAAAAAATCTACAATCATGATTTACCATGCTCTAGAGATCCTGTTCTAGGAAAACAACGGTTAAAATCTATCACTTATGCTGAAGCTGTGCAATAATACAATAATCCTGTGGTACACCTAGAAATCCTGCTTAGGGTAACAATCCGCATATTCTGAAAAATATGTTCAAAATACTGTGATTTTTATGCACTTAGAAAGTCCTATCTAGGAATTCTGCATATAAACATTCTGCATCTCTGTCTACGCTTTTTAGATATCATGTTCGTAGGATCTCATTCCATACTTAGTTCAAACACATGTCTGAAATAGTCTCATATTCTAAATAAACTGTCAATTAGTCCTTGTGCACATTTAGAATCACATGCTATTAGGATTGATAATCTAGAATCTTTTATAAATTTGTACAACTGTTGTATGTTATTTTACACCTAGGCAAGCCTTAGGTAATCAATTACAAGAAAATAAAACCAGATCTGTATTTGTGATCATGTTTAACTACCAACATGATAAAATCAGTAGGCAAATTGATTAGGACCCTTTTTCTGAATAATAAAACAGGTATGCATATCTGTTTATACTCTAAACTCACTTAGACACCATGTCTTAGGATTCTGAACTTAAATACTGCCCTTAATTGTGTTTGAGTCGTGTTGTCCAATTGCTTTACTTGTGGGGGAAACTTGAAGCCCTACTTGCTTTTTCTATGTTCTCCTTAACTGTAGTCCTATATGCTTTTGTCTGTCGCCTTAGAATTTTACCTTTAAAACCTAAGGGTCTGCGTAGTACCTCCCTTTTAGGATAGTAGTCCTAACCTCCTCCAGGACTAATAGGAAGGAGCGGGTAACAACACGCAATAGAGTTCGTGACCAACACGCGCTTTAGTTACTTTCACGGGGTGGGAAAGGGTAGAATATAGATATGATGACCGATGCGCTAATACCACGTGTAGCCCCTCTCTGAGGAGTGTGATACCGGGTATTGCATTGATGTGATCTATATTATTTCAAACCTAGGACATCCCTTCCTTTAAATGTTAGATTATAACTCTTTGTCAAAACTTAGTCGTTTTTATAATTGTTTTCCAAACACTTGCTTGCTTAATACTTAAAATCCCCTCTTACTTGAGCCCTTACTTGTTATTTGTTTAATTGTGCAAATTCCCGAAAACCATTTGGCCGGGAACCACACTTGTGGATCCTGAGGGGTGCCTAACACCTTCCCCTAGGGATAATTTCAAGCCCTTGCCCTATCTCTGGTTAGCAACGTAATTGTAAATGAACCCCTTAGGTGCCCTAACGCATCGTTAAAATTATTAGGTGGCGACTCTCCAAAAACACAAACCCCTTTCCCAAAAGGAAAGAGTTGTCTTAACACAAATGTCAAAACCCCGATCTCCGCGAGGAAAAAAGGGGGCGCGACAGGCATATCCAGAGAATGGGCAAAATATGATGAACATATGAATATGAGGAACCTGAATCAAATAAAACTGAAGCATCTCGTAATAGACTGAAACAATACCTCTGATCACTGCTTCTGAAGCCATAGCATCTAGTCTGGCTGATAGTGCATAAAATCGGGCCTGATCACCACCGGGTCGACCTCCCCATCTAGGACGACCCCTAGTTGCCTAAACCCCACCCCTAGCTGCTTGGGCGAGTGGAGCAGTAACTGGGACTGAAGTCGCGGGCTGACTCCTCTGCTGATCGGAACCTCCCATAAGACGAGGACAAAACCTCTTGATATAACCCGGATCTCCACACTCGAAGTAACCCCTCTCGGAGAATGGCGGTGGGGACTGAAGGGAACCCATCGCACCGGGATAACTGGTGAAAGAGCCTGGCATGGAAGAGCCCTGAACTGATGGTGCAGGGGATGAACTATGGACTGGAGAGCACTAAATGATGAGTGACCCTGATGAGGTCTGCGGGGACCATGCCCCGATGGTGCACCACTGTAAGCTGGGTGAGCTAGCTAAGCAGGCCTAAATGGGCGGCCTCTGCTATGCTGAAACTGACCCGTGGAGGGAAGACTACCAAAGCTACCAGATCCCCAAGGCCTCTTGGCCTCTCTCTCCTCTAGCTCCTAACGACAAACTGACTCAATATCTCAAGCAATATCAACAACCTACTCAAAAGTAGCACATGATATCCTCTCTCTAGTCATAAGAATCCGAAGCTGATAGGTGAGGCCATCCACGAACCTCCTGGTCCTCTTTCTCTCTCTGTAGGAAACAACTCAATAGCATGATGGGCTAGCTCAAAAAACCTCATCTCATACTGCGTCACAGTCATATCATCCTGACGCAGCTGCTCAAACTGTCTACGCAGCTCCTCTCTGTGGGAATGTGGTACATACTTCTCTAAGAAGAGAGTGGAAAACTGTTTCCAATTAAGAGGCACTGCACCAACAGGCCTACGCCTCTTATAAGACTCCCACCAAGTAAATACAGCTTCTGAAAACTGGAAAGTAATAAACCAGACCCCACTGGTCTCCAATATCCCTATTGTACGAAGAAGGACACTTGTCTAAGAAACACCACTGAAAGTCGGAGGCTGAAGTCTGCCAAATCTCTCTAACCTATGTTGCTCGTCGTCAGCCATAACTGGAATCACATAGTCCTGAGCAGGTGCAACCGGCTGGGGTGGAGGTGCCCCCGGTGTCTAAAGTCCCTGAATAACCTGCTCAGGTGTACGGGCAGCAGGGGTCTGAGTACCTCCCCCGGCCTAAGAAGTAGCGGATGTAGAAGAAACATCGACCGCCTGTGGAAGACTAGTGCAAACGGTCAAAATATGAGCCATAGTCTTTTGAAGACCCGGAATAACAATATGAACTACCGGTGCCTGATTCGGTCCCACTAGAACATCTGTGGCTGGGACCTGATCCAGAATAACTGGAGGGTCCATAGGTGCTTCCCCGACTGCTGCACGAGTTGTACCCCTCTCTATACCACGTCCTCGACTACGGCCTCGGCCTCTCACGGGCCCAACTGGTGTCTGGTCAACCTGATCGATAGCACGTGTCTTCACCATCTATGAGAGAAAGAAACAATAGAAGTTTAGTCACCAGAAGTAATGGATTCGCACGAAAAAAATTCAAGAATGTGAGATTTTTCCTAAGGGTTTCGCAGCCTCTCGAAGATAAGTACAGACGTCTCCATACCGATCTGCAAGACTCTACTAAACCTGCTTATGACTTGTGAGACCAATGCAACCTACGATCTGATACCAACTTGTCACGACCCAAAAACCCAACACGGTCGTGATGGCGCCTATCGTGGAACTAGGCAAGCCTACACTCTTAACCAAATCGTCTTCCATCGTAAAAATATTTAAATGTTGACCTTTCTCCATCAGAGAGATTGAAATAAATGATAAAATAAAATTCAAAATATTGTAAAAAGAGATAAATCCCAAAATCTGGTGTCACTAAGTCATGAGCCATACTACAACTGTGCCAAAATACGTCAAGAAAAATAATTGTCTGAGAAATAACTAACAAAATACACAAAGGAATATATGAAAGGAAAAAGGCGGGTCTGCGATCGCCAAACATCTACCTCGCTCTCTCTAAAGATGAACCACATCAAAGATCAGCTGGCACTATCTTGACCTGAGATAGCTGGCACTATTGTTTCCCTTAATCTCTTCTGATCTTCAAACACTTGAGAAGGAGACAAAGGTTCAAGAGTAATTATCCTGCCATTAAGATCAAGAGAATATCTATTCTTCCTTCCATCATGAAAAACATTACTATCATACTGCGAAGGACGACTCCGTAAGATATGAAAAGCTTGCATATGGATTATGTCACAAAGAATATCATCCACAAATCTACCAACATTGAATTAAATCATGCATTGTTTGTTTACCTTTAAGTTCACCATTATCATTTAACCATTAAAGTTTATAGGGAGTGTGGTGTTGCATGCATGCAAGTCCCAGTTTTCCAACAAAGTATGAACTCACCACATTAGCACAACTACCTTACCAATGATCATGGAACACGATTTCCCCTTTATCCCGCACCTAGTATGAAATATATTCTCCCTTTGTTCTTCACTTTTTCTCCCCAAATTGATAGTCATAATCCTCCTAACTACCCCAATCATGCCATCATTAAAAGGTAGTTCTACTTCATCTTCATATTCACTCACACCTCTCTCATCTTCCTCACATTTATTACTCTCAGATTCTCCACTTATAATCTTCCTAACAACCCCAATCATACCAGTATGAGGCAATTCTACATCGTCTTTATCACCCACATCTCCCTCTTCTTCTCCCTCACTTTTTTCACTCTCATATCCCACATCTTCTCTAAGAATGATGTTTCTTCTACTTGGACATTCATGCATCATATCTCCCCTTCCTTTACATTTATAACATTGAATAGAACTAGAAGGTGTACAAGGTTAGAGGTTTTACCTCCCTATTTGTTCTCAAGTTTGCCTTTACCCTTGTGTTCTTGAGGTCTAGAAGAACTCTGCATCTCTTGATTCGGCCATGGCTTCTTGGAGATGGCGTTTGACCGACCTTTCCACGAGCTAGTTTGATTTCTTTTATTTGTATTTTCTACCTTTACAGACATCAACTAACTCATCTATTGTTACATATTGCTGTAATTCTACTACATCAGCAATTTCTTTATTTAAACCATTTAAAAACCTAGCCATTGCATGTAACGATCCGGCCGATTATTTTGTGAGATTAGCCCCGTTTTCCCTGTTTCTACTTTATCATCTATTTTTTAGCTCAATTATGTTGTTTTGGGTCAGTTGATTCGGGTTCGGAGTGGTCGTGGTGAGGAATGAGACACTTAGTCTCTTAAATTGGTTTTATGGTTGGAAAAGTCAACCGGAAGTTGACTTATAGGTAAATGACCCCGGAATGTGGTTTTTATGGCTCGGATAGCTTCTTTAGGTGATTTGGGACTTAGTAGCGTGATCGGAATGTTATTCGGAGGTCCGGAGTAGAATTAAACTTGAATTGGTGAAATTCAATTTTTGGCGATTTTCGGTCTGCAGTGGAAAATAAGCTATCGGGGTCGGAATGGAATTTAGGAAGTTGGAACAAGTTCTTAGTGTCATTTTGGATGTGTGTGCAAATTATCACGTCATTCGGACAAGGTTTGGGTGGTTTCGGCATCGTTGGCAAAATTTGGAAGTTTCTAAGTTGTTAGGCTTGAATCCGAGGTTACCATTGTGTTTTGGTGTTGTTTTGAGCCGTTTGAAGGCTCGAATAAGTTTGAATGAGGTTATGGGATGTGTTGGAATGTTTGGTTGAGGTCCTTAGGGCCTCGGGTGTGTTTCAGGAGGTTAACGGACCAGTTATTGGACTTTGGTGTTGGCAGATTTTTGTTGGTGTAAAGGTTCTGGTTTCCTTCTAAGAAATCGTAGGAAGATGTTCGCGATCGCGTAGGCTTAGCTGGGAGCTACAATAAGTTGTTCTATGTGATCTCTTAGGGGAGGTCGCGATCGCGTGAGATAGGGGTATCTGTGCTTCGCGAACGCGTGGTCAGGTCCGCGTTCGCGTAGAAGAAAAGGGAGCGAGTGAGGCTGAGATGTTTGTGCTTCGCGAACGCGTGAAGAGGGTTGCGATCGTGGGTGGTTAAGCGGCATTGAATCACGATCGCTTGGGCATGTATGCGATCGCGCAAGGTTAATTTTGGGCAGTGTTATTTTGTGCTTCGCGGTCGCTTGGTGTTTTCCGCGATCGCGATGAATAAAGTACCTGGGCAGAATGTTGTAATTCAAAAACGAGGGTTTTAGGCCATAACTCAAAAGTTCATTCGAGAGCTCGGGAGAAGATGAATTTGAAGGGGATTTAAAGTGGAGTGATTGGGGTAAGTGTTATTCACTCATATTTGGTTTAATTCTATGATTTAGTCTTGAATTTCATCATTTAATTTGGGGAATTGGAGTGGAAATTGGGAGAAAATGGAAGAAAATTTGGGAAATTCTTTTGGGGATTTGAATGGGGATTTGAATGGGCATTTGAGGTCGGATTTTGATTAATTTAGTATGGGTAGACTCGTGAGTGAATAAGGATTCTAGTTTGTGATTTTTATCGAATTCCGTGACGTGGGCCCGGGGGTTGAGTTTGGCCAATTTCGGGATTCTTGGTGTAAGTTGATTATTTTCGCGTGAGTTTTATTCCTTTCTTGTATATTGATGTTATGGTACTGATTTTTGTTAGATTCGGTGCGATTAGAGGTCGAGTCTAGAGGCAAAAGCATTGCGGACTAGGATTTTTTCCCAGTTTGAGGTAAGTAACGCTTCCAAACTTGGTTCTGAGGGTTCGAAACCCCGAACTATATGCTATATTATTATAATTAAGGTGACGCACATGCCAAGTGATGGGAGTGCGGGCGTGCACCGTGTGATTTGCTACCTGGTTCATCCCATGGAACCATTTAGTAGTTATTTATGGATTGATATTCGTGCTTCTGTCAATGTGGTTAATGTGAATATACTAGAAATCATGCTAAGTACTATGTTAAGGCTTCACGCCGATACTGTTGAGAGCCGAGTGGTCATTTATTACTGTCATCTCATGTGTTTCATTGATGTTATATACGCAGTCCCCTCATAGCATATCATATCGTGTCTCAATCTCGATAATTATTGATTTTACACGTTTTATCATTTATTCGGGCTAGTTCCTGCATTTGTGATCCCATATGAGCGAGATTGGAGAGTGATGACTGAGTGAGGCCGAGAGCCTGATATTGAGAGACAGATATGGGATCGGGTTGCACGTTGTAACATGTTATATTGATTATGCCTGGATCTGGCTTATGATATCGCTTGGGCTGTAGGAGCCACTCCGGAGTCTGTAACACACCCCCAGTGAGCACAATGATGATATTGAGGGATGGATCTTCCCTGGTCATGGATCTTGTCCGAGTGTTTATATTCCGGAGATGGATCTTCTCCGTGGGGATGGATCTGCCTTCCTCAGTACTGAGTGACTATTGTCACACGTGCGTATATATTCCAGGATGGATCTTCCCTGGGCCACGAGAGCCATATGCAGTACTGAGTGGACTTGTATGTGAGTGTGGGAGTACCATGTGCATTTTCATACAGTTGATATTTTGGCATGTAAAGTATACTGAGTTATGCATGTTTTGTTGTTCGAATCTGAACTTATCCTGCTATTTTTATCTGTTACTTAACTGTGAACATGCCTAAATCTGTGTACTTTGTTCCTTATTAAGCCTATTGAGGTTTAGTTCGTCACTACCTCTCAACCCATAGTTTGGGTCCGTTACTTCTGAGTTGGTTTACTCACGTTACCCCATGCACCTTGTGTGCAGATTCAGGTACATCGGGACCCGGTAGCGGTTGCTGATCTACTGATAGAGTTTCATTTGGAGTCTTCGAGGTAGCAGCTGGCGATCGCAACCTCGTTTTCTCCTTCTTTATCTTCATGTCGTACTTATTTATTATTTCGGGCAGTGTTGTCCACTTTCGTATTTCGACATTTGTAGTAGTAATAGCTCATGACTCGGTGACACCAATGCTGGGATTTATTTTATTAGGTCTTAATGATTTTCAACTTTTAAATGTTTTAGAAAATGAGACTTTTACTGCAAATATTGTGATCTTTCTGAAAGAGACTTTAAATTAAATGAAATGTGTGGCTTGCCTGATTTCACGATAGGCGCCATCACGACTGGGCATTTTGGGATCGTGACATTGCAGCCTCTTCTTACTCCATACAATTAGCTTGGATCATAGCCATATCCATAGCCTTAAAGTATTCATCCACATACGTGGACCCTTTCTTCAATGTTTAAAGACGTTGTTGTAGCTCTCTTTGAAAGTGTGATGGCATAAATCTCCTCCTCATCACCTTCTTCATCTCATCCCAAGTAGCAACCAGGGCTTGTCCTTATTGCAATCTATCACTAGTAAGCTTTTTCCACCAAATTGCAGCATAGTCAGAAACCTCAACAACAACAAAAAGTTTAACCTTCTTACCTTCAGAGTAGTTGTGACTGTCAAAGATGGCTTCAACCTTTCTCTCCCAATCAAGATACAAGTATGGATCCCTTGTTCCCTTGAAATATGGCATCTTCATATTTATACTACTTATATTGTCATATTCTACTCTACCTCTTTGTCCCCTCCTATCTCTTCTCACCCTATCAAAATCAATATCATTAAAGTCATCTATATGGTTTTCTTGATTTACAATGGGAGCAAGGGGTACATTTCTCCTATCTTGGGACCTAACATTATATCTCCTTCTAAGTTCAGCTATTGTATCATTTTGCTCAGCAACGGTGTCCCTCATTTCTTGGAATTGCAAATTCCACCTTTCGAATTCTTGATGCATCGATTGCAAGATAAAAATATTTCTTGCTTTGATTTCGGCTTTCTGGAGAACCCTTTGTTCATCATCACTACATGTACGGGACATCTTGAGAAAAATAATTAATTTGTATCCCACAAATTGGCTTTTTCCTCAATTGTTCTCACATACACTTGCCTTTTTTTTACTCGAAATAACCTTTGAAAAAAATGCTTTGTAGATTTATAGCTAAACCCAACTCATATGAAGTTCTTAGTAGTAAAATATAGATTTTTGAGAACGAATGAAAGAAGAACCAAAATCCTAGAACTAGTAGGCTCGGTTGAAACATGACACGAACAAAAAGAAAATGATTATATACTTAGATAAAAAAGAGTAAGAAAATTTGAATTTTTTTCTTATCTTTGAAATCTAAGATCCCCTCTTCTTGGCTACTTTGTTAATTTTTGGAAACAAATTAAATAGAAAATAAATTTCTTGGAGAGAAAGCAATTCTTTTCTTATTTTAACTGATTTTCATTTTTTTTTGTAAAAAAATTTCAAGTTACTATCCACGATGCTACAATAATGTTTTTTTCTTTTTTACTCTTAATATTCAAGAAATCCCAAGAATTATCAAGAACGAAATCTTGATAGAACCTCTTTGATACCACTTGATAACAGCAAGGTCGGGAATCCAAACTAGAGTAAGAATTTGAGAAGTAAATGTAGACGTAAAGGATATGGGAAAATTCAGGGAAAGAATCCCAAGAACTTTCAAGAACGCAAATTCAATAGCCTTGACAAGATCCAAGAAACAACGTTTTGATTTATTGAAGAAATCTGTCACGATCCAAAATCCACTAGTCATGATGATACCTAACCCAACCCGCTAGGTAAGCGAACTAATAATTATCCAATTTCAAATATATTAACAAGACAGTTAAATGAAAGTAATTGACGGAATTTTATACATTTCCCAAGAACTGGTAGTACAAATCATGAGCTGCTACGAATAGAGTTTACAAAGAGAAGATGAAATAAATACATAGTCTGTTTGAAAAGTACATAAACAGAGTTTTATAATCTAAGGCTACCCCGAACAAAGGAGGCAGCTACAACAAGGACATCGGTACATCTTCAAGTCCCGCAACCATCGAGCACAACAACAACAACAACTGAGGCAATGTGCAGAAGTAAAGTATCAATACAACCGACCCTATGTACTGAGTAAGTAACAAACCTAACCTTAGGTTGAAAGCAGTAACGAACTAACACTAGGTCGGGTCTAATACCAGTATTCTACAACAACTCGCAACAGCATAATACAAGTATTGAAAAGAGAATCTCAGAAGTTACATGCTCAACTTGCTCACAAGTCCAGAAAATAGGCATGTTTTTCAAATATCTTAGTGAGAACTCAAATCTTTTGCCAAAAATGTTGAAATACAGGTAAGTTTGAAAACTATGATTTTTTCCAAAACCGTTTCAGCAATAAGTAAGATGTTTCATTTTCTTTACAAATAACAAGTATAAAATACCTCTCTGATCCCACATGTCAATGTGTATAATAAGTCATGGATGACGTGATATTATATAACACAAGGAAAATGCATCTCTATGCCTGTATGCCATGCGTGCATGTATGTCATGTATCTTGATCCACATACGTTTATAGTCGACTGCGCTCACTGGGGGTGTTCAGAATCCGGAGGGGCTCCTACAACCCAAGCGCTACACACAGACAACTCACTTGTTGCACGGACAACTCACGTGCTATGATATCAATACCTGGATCCACACGGACAACTCACATGCTGCACAGACAACTCGCGTGCTATGGTATCAATAACCTCACAACCAGGCTCTCGGCCTTACTCAATCATCAATCTCTCCAGTCTCGCTCATGGGCTCAAAGTGTCATGAACTAGCCCGACAACAAGAATAAGATGTATCAATAGATAACAACTGAGATTGAGATAGGATATGAATGCATGAACATGACTAAGTAAAAAATATCAATGAAGTCTGTGAAATAACAGCAAGAAACGACCATTATGGGTCTCAACAGTATCGACATAAAGTCTAAACATGATATCTAGCATGATTGACAGCTCAATTACTTTATCACATGGTAAAAACGCAAATATCGACAAGATAGGGCCACTATATTGGGCCATGGGGACCATAGGGTCCCATTTCATTGGGTGCACGCCCACACGTTCGTCACATAGCATGTGCGTCACCTCAATACCAATCACATAACACCTAATTCGGGGTTTCATATCCTCAACACTAAGTTTAAAAGAGTTACTTACGTTAATAACGTAGAAATCCTACTCCGGGATGCTCTCGCCTCTTGACTCGGCCTCCAAAAGCTCCGAATCTATTCACAACCAGTACAATATCCTCAATATACGCTAACGGAATGAATTCCACAAGAAAAACTATCAAATTAAACAAAAATCCTAAAATCCGCTCAAACCCGGCCCCCGGTCTCATGCCTCAAAACCCGACAAAATTATAAAACTAGATTTCTCATTCGCTCGCGAGTCTAACCATACAAAATTTATCAAAATCCAACATTGTTTGGCCCTTCAAATCCTCACATCAAATCTCCAAAATCCAAAGTCCTAACCCTTCAACTTCACTCCTAATTCCCACTAATTTTATGATTAAACAATGGAAAAATTACCATAAACACGAGTATTAGGGCTGAAGCAACTTCCCTCACTGATATCCCTCGAATTCCCCTTCAAAATCACCACCAAAAACTTCAAAACCAACTAAAATGGTGAAGGGCCAAAATCCGCTAAGTGAGCTATTTATACCCCAAATTTTGCACACACATTACAATTGACACTACAAACCTACTCCAACTTTCGGAACTCCATTCTGACCCCAATATCTAATTTTTCCTCTGCCGACCAAAATTTCCAAATTTCCAACTTTCGCCAATTCAAGCCTAATTCTATCACGAACCTCCAAATCACAATCTGGACGCACTCCTAAGTCCAAAATCACCTAAAGGAGCTAACAGAACCATCAAAAGTCACATCCGGGGTCAAATTCTCGAAAAGCCAAACTAGGTCAACTCTTTCAACTTAAAGTTCCCACGACGAACTCATTCTTCCAAACCGACTCTGAATAACCTGAAACCCCAAAACCGACGATTCGCACAAATCACAATACATCATAAGGAGCTACTCATGGGCTCAAACTACCAAGCGAAGTGCAAAAGCTCAAAACGACTGGTTGGGTTGTTACAAAATCAGACGCATTTACTTAAGAACAAATAAAATACAATAGATTCAGATCTTGACCGCTTTACGTGTAACTTGAGACAATAATTAATAACTAATATTAGTTGCCTTCTAAGAATACCACAAAGGAATCAATGATATCACTATAAAGAAGTTATCTTACTACCTTGAACTATGAACTAGTAAAGGTTGAAAGATAAATCTGAAAGCATAAGTAACAAAGGTTCAAAAGAACTCTCAAAGTATAATATTATTAATCAATAATCAAGTACCACAATGAATTAAAAGAACTCCTATTTAAGGAGTAAAAAGCCCTTAAAACTAGGTAGGGTGGCTTCCAAGGCAAACCCTAACTTGGAGGCTAAGCTAAATATTAGAAAACTTAATAATAAAAACTAATAAAAATAATAGGGTGGGCGGCCAAATCCTTTAGGGTAGATTTGGGCCTTAAAACTACTAGTTTGGGACATTGTTTTGGACTTTGATTGGGCTCCTTTTGAAACACCCCCTTTTGGACCTCTTTTAAGCTCATTTTAAGCTCTTCTGGGTGCCCTTTGGGTGGACTGCAAGGGCTGATGTCGGGACCCAATCTTCCTCCTCTTGGACTTCAATTTGGGCCACCAAATAATTGTAAACTTGGACAATTTATCGCCTTTTCGCTTGAGATCTTCCTCTATAATTAAAAGCTTCGTCATTTACAATTGAAGTCCAGAAACCTTAGTTTGTAATTCTTTAGCTTGAGATCTTGTAAATGGCCTTTTTGGAGCTTCCAAAACTCTATCCTTGTCCTTGATGCTATCATGTTGGGAAAAAGAACCCGGCCATAATTGATTTGGTTTGGTTTGGTTTAACTAAAAAATGTCAAACTGAAACCAAACCAACCCGACATTACATGTATAGAAGTTTTAAATATGCTTAATACATAATAATATTTATTCTATTGTAGTTTATAAATATTTCTTAAACTTTTTCATAGTTTTATCTATTAACGTAACATTTCAAGATTTGACTTATAATTTTTAATGCTCAAATAAGTTTTATAGTCCATAAATATTAGTAACTCAAACAAATCCCAAACTAAAATCAAATCAATACGAATGCTAACAAAAGACATTCAATCAATTGTACTAGGAATGACAATAATGTTGGATAATTTTTTTTTTAGTTTTTCCATGGTTTAGATAAAATGCACAACTTATTCTTTTTAGTGTTTAGCATGTAAATTATAGTAATTATTAGTCGTACCTATTTTTAGAAACTTAGTAATTTAAGATTATGTGTATTTTGCATTATGGCTTATTAATAATATTTGTGTTATGCGATTTTATTACCTTTATTATTTAATATTTAGTACAAGGACATGACTCATCTCATATTTTATGTTACTTTCTTGGAAACACCTAATATAGTTATGTCTTACTATGATTAAAGAAATATTTGGAGATAAAATTCTATGTTTTGTGCTATGAAGACTTTATGATAGAAACTCTAAATAACCCGAAAACCCGAAAAACCCGAGATTACAAAAGCCTACATTTATTGGTTTGGTTTGGTTTGGTCTTAACATTTAATAACCTGACATAATTGATTTGATTTGGTAATTAAAAAATTCAAACCAATCCAACCTATTTAAACCCCTAGTGCAAACCATCAAACCGAACTTTTTAGATTGTAAAGGAATTAACATAACAAGAGCAAATTAATTCCTACACAGCTATTAAGTTTAAAATTAGGGTTAGAAATATCCTTCAAATTTAAAAGTGAAAAGGGCTAATTTTACCCCCAATTATTGATAATATACCAACTATGCCCTCCATTTAATTTTGGGTATGAAAATACCTTCACCATTAGTTTAATGGATTATTTTATATCCCTCCCCACTAAGAGACTCCACCTCAGCTCTAAACCCACTTTAAATATTACTATTTCTTTTGTCTACCTGGACGTCCAGGCTCTATCTAGGAAAAGAAGTCCCCCCACCTCCTCCCCTCATTGTGTCATCCTCTCCTTTTACAAAAGCCCTCATCGACACCATTTCTTATGGTGCTTCAACCAGGATCCCTGCACAATGGGCTACTCTATATAACTTAATATACTTGTGAATAACTACATTGAGAAAAGGATATTGTATTGATATTCACTTGTCTTTACAGCAATGTTACAATCAGTATTTATAATACAGTGAAGCTAGTAAAACTAGGAAATAAAATATCTTACACCTATATAGTCTTTTAACTATGGAAATAAAATAAAATAATGTAAAAGATGTCTATGAAGATATAGAAGATCACTGAGATGACATCAACAACAACAACAAACTTAGTGTAATCCCACAAGCGGTGCTTGGGAAGGGTACTATGTACGCCGACTTTACCCCTACCTTCAGAAAGGCAGAAAGGTTATTCCCGAAAGACCCTCGACTTAGCTATTCGATTCGAATGAGTGCCCTCACTTCCTTTCCTTACTACGATATGCCCAAAAAAAAGAAAAAGATAAAAGGAAGGGCAGCAGCAAGCACACCAATTAGAAAATCAAAGCATAAATACAAAGATACAAAACTAAACCTGAGTATTATAATCAAAAGTCCGGAACGAAAGCAACGACAAGTAATCATAGAATTTAAAGAATACGAAAATACATAATGTACTAAAGCTAATGTTACAGACAAGGGTAATGCTAGGCGACCTATCCTAACCCTTTACCTTTATTCTCAACCTATACACCTTTCTATCCATGGTCATGCCCTCAGTGGGCTGGAGCAATGTCATATATTGCCTATTCACCTCTCCCCAATACTTCTTCGGCCTACATTTACCTCTCCTTAGTCCTTCCATGGTCAATCTCTCACACCTCCTCACCGGTACATTTGTGTCACTCCTCTGTTGACTTGCTTTTTTGTGAATAATATTCCTTTTCCCAGAGAAGATTTCAAGTACTTCAAAATGCGAATAACAACCTTCATGTGTTGTTCACCAGGATTGTGTATTAATTGGTTAACAACACTCAATGCATAAGCATGATCTGGTCTTGTGTGTGCCAAATACATCAATCTTTCCACAAGCCTTTGGTATCTTCTTTTATCACCTGTAACTTGGTTTGCTTCAATACACAACTTCAGACCTTCCTCCACTGGAGAATGAGCAGGCTGACCTGCTGTCATACCAGTTTCATGCAATAAATCTAACACATATTTTCTTTGAGACAAGAATGCATTTTTACATCCTGGTTCAGATAATTCCCCATGTAAAAATGCATTTTTACAT
>ML250607.1:0-38860 GCA_005239495.1 Nicotiana undulata
TCTGGATTACTCCTATCTGTCGATGTGACTGTTTTATTCCACTTGTCCCCCTTTTACTGCTCCGATATCCCCTACTTGCCGGTTTATCTCATGCTTTGTGTTATTTCCTGATACTTGTTGTAGAATAGGAAAGGTTATCGTTTAAGTCAAGTCTAGCCTCGTCACTACTTCGGCCGAGGCTAGGCTTGGCACTTACTCAGTACATGGGGTCGGTTGTACTGATACTACACTGCACTTCCTTGTGTTGTGCAGACCCTGCTACCGGNATTTTCATTTCCACACTTGCATTTAGTATTCCAGTAGTTAGTCCGTGGGATTGTGACACCCCGGTTTTGGGATTGTTTGTTGAAGATGTCTTATCATTTCATTTTGAGATTTTCTAAGATATTATTATTATTTCTCTGCTGTGAAACAATTGAAGGGATTTGGAAGGCTCAGCAAAGTTTTGAGAGTCACTAGTGTGGGAAGTTTTACATTATTTCATGGTTGTTATGTCTTTATTCTCCGCATTCTTAAAGTTTTCGTTATTTTATTAAGCAATGCTTACAGGATTTTGTTGGGAATTCGTTGAAAGTGACGAATTACCGTTTTGCTCAGTTCTAAATGATTTAAAAATTGCTATTGCAAGTTATACGTTGGCTGGCCTAGCGGGTTCAACGTTAGGCGCAGTCACGACCCAAAGGGTGGGAATTTGGGGCGTGACAGTACAGTTCAACAACAAGGGAGCTAACACGAGTCAAATAATTCCAAATGAGGACATGTCAACTAAGATATAGGATATCTAAATTTCTTTTAAGGTTGGGCAATTACGAAAGAGATACAACAAATTCAATTAAGATTAAACAACGAAAAGATAATCATAACCTCCATTAAGACTAATAAATAACAAAAGAGATACTAATAGTTTCAAATAAAGATAAGCAGTTATGAAAAGATAGCATGGCAATAAAAGAGGTAAAAATCTCCAGTTAAGTCATATAAGAGTCAAATAAGCAATGAGAGTGGACCATGAAGCAATTCCAATAAAAATAGGTAGGGGTGAAACTAGTAATTAGAAACTTAATCATAACAAAAACAACCTCATACTCAGTGAATATAAGGACCTAAGAACCCTAAAAATCCAACTTTCCACAAATAAGCTCGAGCACGTGCTCGCCACCTCGTCTACACAGACTACAATTAGCATAGAAGACTCAAATCCTAAGTGGTAGTTTCCCACACGAAGTTAGGCAAGATACTTACCTCAAAGAAGACAGACCGATACTCTAAAATGAACTTATCGGGTGAAATGACCTCTGGACGGCTCAAATCTAGCCGAAATAACTTCAAAGCACAAATAAAACTCATAAGAAACTATTCTGGATCGTAAAGGCTCAATATTTATCAAAATCCAAAAATCAACCCAAAAGTCAACCCCCGGGCCAGTACCTCGGAACCCAACAAATTTCACAAAATTCGAACACCCATTCCGATACGAGTTCAACCATACTAAAATTATCAAATTCCGATACCAATTCGCCCCTCAAATCATCATTTTTTTCATTTTGAAAGTTTTCTTCAAAAATCCACATTTTCCTCACTCAAAAACACTAATTAAATGATAAAAATAAAGATAAAATCATGGAATATAATAAATTCTAGGTGAATAACACTTACCCAATCGATTTTCTTGAAAAACTCACAAAGAATCGCTCAAAACCGAGCTCTAGAACTCCAAAAATGGTAAAAATGGCTAACCCTCAGAAAAGAGAACTTTATATTCAGCCTGGGCATCAAAGCATCGCGAACGGGGAAGGCTGATCGCGTTCACAAAGAAGAAAAATGAGGGCTTCCAAGACGATATTACGCGAACGCGAAGGGTAAATGATCACCAGTGCCCAGTGACTTTCTACTACGCGAACGCGAAAAGGCGGATGCGAACGCGAAGAAAGGGAAGCGCACAACTACGCGATCGTGAGACATACTATGCGAACGCGAAGAAGGAAAATATGGCAAGTCGGCAGAACACTACACGAACGCGAAAGGCACTTCACGATCGCGAAGGGGAACATCAGACACCAAAAACCAGCAACTCAAAACGTGATGAAATAGCCCGTAGCTCATCTGAAACACACCTGAGGCCCCCGGGACTCTGTCTAAACACACCAACAAGTTCCATAACCTAAAAAGGACTCGCTCGAGGTCTCAAATCACATCAAATAACGTCGAACTATGAATCGCACCATGAATCGAACTTATGAACTTTCAAATCTTCCAACTTCTAAAACCCGCGCCGAAAACTATCAAATCAACCCGGAATGACATAAAATTTTGCAGGCAAGTACCAAATGACATAACAAAGTTTTTCCAACTCTAGGAATCGCATTACGACCTCGATATCAAAAAATTTAACTATTGGTCAAACCTCCCAACCTTCCAAACTCCAACTTTTTCAACTTTCGTCGAAATGCTCCAAATTACCGTACGGAGCTCCACATCCAAATTCGGACGCACGACTAAGTGGTAAATCACCATACGAAGATGTTGAAATCATCCAAAATTCATTTAGAAACCGTCTACACAAAAGTCAAATTTCGATCAACCCTTACTGCTTAAGCTTCCAAAACTTGAATCCTTTTTCAGATTTGACTCTGAATCATCTAGTAACTGAATTCGACCATGAACGCAAGTCAATACACATAATACGAAGCTTCTAGGGACCTTATGCCTCCGAACGGGACTTAAATTCTCAAAATGACCGGGCGGGCCGTTACATATTTTTACCCCTATGTGAAGATATTGAAATGACGATTCCAACAAGATCATATGGAGACAATACATCTATCATAGAAGATTTTAAGGTGAAACAAATTCGTTCAAGTTAGTATGACTGATTTATTTATCAAATCTCTACCAATAATATTTTGAATATGGTACAAAAGATTGGAATGCATAGGCTCAAGGATGTGAATTGGTGCTCTCATTAGGGGGAGTTAATACACGTTGTACTCTTTTTCCCTTACAAGATTTTATCCCACCGGATTTTATTGCAAGGTTTTTAATGAGGCAACCAAAATACGTAATGTTAGATATGTGTTCTCTTTTTTCTTCACTAATTTTTTTTTCCATTGGGTTTTTATTTTAGTTAAGGTTTTAGCGAGGCACATTATATGTTGAATAGACATTCAAGGGGGAGTGTTATAAATAGAATTGTATTTAAGGTGAATGTTATATTTTAAAGCGATTTTAGGGTCTGTTACTTTGTGGCTAAGTCACTTTTTCCTTATAAATAGAGGGATTATATTTCATTATAAATCATCCCAAGTCCATAAGAATTCTCTCTCTACTTTTCTATTCAATACTCTTCTTTTCTCAATGTTTTTAACACTTACAATATTTTTTATGTTTTGAGTTAATTATACTACCAAAAAAGAGGATTGCACTTGATCATTTATATTAAAAAATGACTAAAGTTACTAACTTGATATAATAAGCTTATAAATATAGTGCTGCCAGAATCTCTTATGTGACTTACATAGTCACATTTGTACCTTTCATCAAAAGATTTTAACTTTGCTCCTTAAATATTAATAACAACAACAACAATAATAACAAATTCAATTTGGTCCCAATATGTGAGCAAAAACCAATCGTTGTGATGGCGCCTATCGTGAAACTAGGCAAACCACTACTCAACTATCTTACACAGTAAAAAGTTTTGAAAATATAGACGGAAGCAATTAATATTTAAGAAAAACCTGTTTGGAACAGAAATAAACGTGCAACACAATACAATCTATTTCAAAGCCGGGGTGTCACCAAGTACATGAGCATCTATGCCAGAATACAGTTTACTACGATGTCAAAGGAGTAAGAAATTAAATACAGATAAAGATAATAAAGGAGAGTCAAGGCCTGCGAACGTCATGCAGCTACCTCGATAGTCTGCGTGATCATGTCTCCTCAATCAGCAGCCGCCGTGACCGGAAGCACTTGGATATGCACACGAGGTGCAGGGTGTAACGTAAGTACAACCAACTCAGTCAGTAACAAACCAACCTTGGACTTAAAGGTAGTGACGAACTCAACCAACACAGTATAATACAGAAATTATAGTACATAAACGTAGGCATGCTTTCAAGTTCAATAGATAACTCAAACCAGTAAAATAGATCAAATCTGAACGATATGAAGCATGAAATTCCTCTACTTCTACATGTCAATGCACATGTTGTATGTGATGCACCATGCCGACAGCCTCATGTGCCCACGCTCTCAAATGCTTAATCGCTCAGTATTGTATATGGCCCAAACGGCCCAGGGAAGATCCATCCCCGAATATATACATCACTGACCATCAGTCATCCAGTACCGAGTAGGGCCAATACAGCCCGTGGAGAATATCCATCTCCAGGTATATATAGTGCTTCAGACAAGATCAATGTCTAGGGAAGATCTATCCCTCAATAATATCAATCGCGCTCATTAGGGGTGTGTGCAGACTCTGGAGGGGTTCCTTCAGCCCAAGCGCTATCATAAATCAGTATAACTGCTGCAACGTGCAACACGATCCCATAACTGACACTCATAGTCAGGTTCTCGGCCGCAGTCATCAATCTCTCCAATCTCACTCACGGGCTCATAATGTCATGAAACTAGCCCGAAAACAAAAATGTGATGTATCGATAAATAACAACAGAGATTGAGATATGATATGAAATGCACGAATATGACTTGAGTACGAAATATCAATGAACTCAATAAGACAACAACAAGAAATGACCACTATGGGTCCCAATAGTACCGCCATAAAGCCCAAATAGGATATCTAACATGATTGACAACTCAATTACTTTATAACATGATGAAAACACGGATATCAGCAAGATAGAACCACTATACAGAGCCATGGAATTGACCAGGTCACAATTTTCCTGGTGCACACCCGCACACCCGTCATTTGGCATGTGCGTCACCTCAATATCAATCACGTATCACATAATTCGGGGTTTCGAACCCTCAGAACCAAGTTTGAAAGTGTTACTTATCTTAATCCGGGAAAAACTCTACTCCAACACGCCTTTGCCTCTCAAATCGGTCTCCAAACGTCCCAAATCTAGCCACAAGCAGTACAATACAAACAATATAGGCTATATGAATCAATTCCACAAGAAAAATACGAATTTATAAGCCAAAATCCAAAATCGACTCAAATCCGGACCTCGGGCCCACATCTCGAAATCCGACAAAAGTCACAAAATTCGAAAGCACATTCACTCACGAGTCTAACCATACCAAATTTACCCAAATCCAATAACAAAATCCCATTCAAATCCTCAAAAATCTAATCCAATAACTCTTCCTCGTTTTTCTCAGATTCCCCCCCAAAACCACAAATTAGATGATGGAATTAAAGGCATAATCATGTGATTTGACCAAAATTAGATAGGAATTACATACCCCAAACACCCACGCAGGAATCTCTCCAAAAATCGTCTTTTACCGAGCCCCCAAATTAATTTTATGTAATGAACTCGAAACCCTCGTTTCGAATCTTTTAAATCTGCTCAGTGATGCCTTCATTGCGAACGTGGCCTTCCACTCATGTACGCATAAAACAAATAAAACTGCCTCCCAAAACCTCCTTCACGAACGTGTAAACCTATGGCATATGGTCCTCAGTTGCCTCCTCACTTCTTCGCGAACGCGTTACCCTTCTCATGTTCGCGATGCCTCCAATGACCAAACCTTCGCGAACGCGAAGAACAAATTTCCATCAGCCTCCAGATACACTCCGCAAATGCGAGGCCTTCCTCGCGAACGCATAAAAGGAAACCATGTGAGCAAAAACCAGAAACTTCAGCTATCAAGCTAAGTCTCAGAATGATCCGTTAACCACCCGAAACTCAGCTGAGGCCCTCGAGACCTCAACCAAATATGCCTTCAAGTCCCAAAACATCATACAAACTTAGTCGGTCCCTCAAATTACCCCAAACAACATCAAAAACACTAATTGCACACGGATTCAAGCCTAATGAACTTTGAAACTTTCAAATTCTACAAATGACGCTGACACCTATCAAACCACATCCGATTGAACTCAAATTTTGCACACAAGTCACAAATGACACCACGAACCTACTGCAACTTTACAGAATCGGAATCCGACCCCGATATCAAAAAGTCCACTTACCGGCCAAACTTTCCAAAATTCCAACTTTCGCCATTTCAAGCCAAATTCTACTACGGACCTCTAAATCACAATCTGGACACGCTCCTACGTCTAGAATCACCCAACGGAGCTAACAGAACCATTAAAATTCACATCCGAGGTCGTTTACATATAAGTTGATACCCGGTCGACTTTTCCAACATAAGCTTCTAATTAAGAGACTAAGTATCTCAATTCACTCTGAATTATCTCCGGACGCGAACCAACTAACCCGATAAGTCATAAAACAACAGTGAATCACAAAAATGAGCAGAAAAAAGAGGAATGGGGTTACAACTCTCGAAATGACCGGCCGAGTTGTTACATTGAAAAATAAAAACTCTTCCATCTTCCAATTAACCAGGGTAAGAGATTGCATATTTAATGTATTCACTAAAATTAAAGTTTTATTTTAATCTAAAACTATCTTTATTAGCAAAAAAATTCTTGTTTTTTTATGTTTTATTTGTTTGTGAAATTTTATCTGCACAAAATTTAAAAATATGTAATCAGGCATTGGAAATATCATGGAAGATTTTTGGAAAATATTTCCCATGTCTTCCATCCCTTTGCTAGAGAAGTCATTTTTTTTATTATTTAGAGAAAAAAATATTTTATTTAAAGTAAACAATTTTTTAAATATTTAAGATAATCAAATATTAAAAATTGAAAGATATTTTTCAGAAAATAATTTCATTCTTATCAAACGTCACGACCTAAAATTCACTATAGATCGTGATGGCGCCCAACCTCGTCGTTAGGCAAGCCAACACTTAATTATTCATTTTCTTAAATCATAAGTCTTTCTGATAACGAGGTTAGTGCATTAAAACAAATAGTAGTAACGTACAGTTTCGTTAAAATAATAAGTGAAAGTGAACCAGTGTATAACAATCCATAACAAGTTATAGAACACCCCCAAAATCCGGTGTCACAAGTGCATGAGCATTTACTAAGGAGTACAACAACAACAATAATTATAATAATAATAATAATTATAATAATACATATGTCCAGAATGTAAATAAGACAGGATAAAATAAATAGTACGATGGAGACTCTGAGGATTGTGATGGGTAGCTTGGAATGCAACTCTCATAAAGTCTCCTCAACAGCTGCGCCTATGCGCCAAGTTGACCACCAAATGAACATGTCAGATACTGCACATTTGGTGCAGAACTTCAGCATGAGTACGTAAATCAACGCGTACCCAGTAAGTATCTAGCTTAACCCTGAAGAAGTAGTGACGAGGATCGACATCGACACTTACTAGAGGTCCAACAAAGTAATATAATAAAATAACAAACAGATGTGAAACACACAGTCATAATGGGATATTTGTAAGTTACCTAATCTTCCAAATATTTCTTTGAAAATATGAATTTCTCAGTCTTGTATTCTACCTCATCAGCTCAGATGTATCAAGTACCAGTAACAAATGGATAAGAAGCGCCATGTACAATGTCGCGCATAAGTGTAAGGACAATCTCGTGAATGCTCGAACTACTAGCGATATAACGCATGATTATGATGAGGTCGTTCGACCCAATTCAGAATAATGTGTACACTGTCGAGGGTCGAGCGCCACGAACCATAGATGCATCTATTATACTGGCGAGGCGTTCGGCCCTCTCCACAAAAAAGGAAGGAAATTATCGAATTACGAGACACGTGCTTAGAATACAATACATGAGCACAAAGTGAATATTATCTCTATTTTTTCTCGAATAACTAGCCAACAACTCAAGGTGATAAGGCTCAACTTAGTATACATATATTTATTTCTAAATCAATTTCAATTATAAGTCTAAGTAATTAAGCTAGCAGAATGAGTTCAAATAATTCAAATATTACATGATAAGGTCCTAAATCTACCTGGACATAAATATGCTTTAGCTACGTACGGACTCTTGTCACCTCGCGCATACGTAGAACCCACAACTAGTATCACACAACAATTACATCACCTAAGGGTTAGTTTCCCCCTCACAAGGTTAGACAAGAGACTTACCTCGCTCTGAAGTTCCAAAATCGACTCAAACGCCTCTCTAACTCTTCAATTCAAGCCAAACGATCCGAAACTAGTCAAACAATGTGCAACTCAATCAAAATATACTCCAATAATTATAATTAATCAATTCATAACAATCCCCAACTCATCTCTAAAACTCAATAAAGTCAACCCTCAGGCTCATGTGTCTGAATTCCGAAAATTTTCGAAGATAAACATTATCCATAATGTCACGAAATCAAATATATAATTTATTCCAAATTCTATGTCCAATCGTGGTCAAAATCTAAAAATATCAATTTCTACGTTTTCTACCAAAATCCTACAAATCTTTATAGAATCTATGTATTTAACTTACAATAGGTGGGAATAACTTACCTTGCCATACATGATGAAAGTCTCCCCTTGAAGCTCTCCAAATATCGCCCAAACCAAGAGAGAAATGAGTGAAGTGAGCAAAAATCCCGATTGAGCAACATATATTCTGCCCAGGCGTCTTTGCATCCGCGGGCACCCCAGCCGCACCTGCGGCCCAAGGCTCACACATGCGAGGGCGCTTCTGCGACCCTCTGCTCGCTTCCGCTCCTGCGTGATCCGTTCCGCTTCTGCGCGGCCAGGCACACCTCTCCAACTCCGCATTTGTGGAGCCTCATCGCATCTGCGGGCTCGCATCTGCGGAAATCCTCCTCGCACGTGCGACCACTGCACATCTACCCTGGACCGCTTCTGCGACCTCTTGGTCGCTTTTGCAGTCTCGCACCTGCGACCATAGACTTAGCAGGTGCAAGCACACCAGAAGCCTTAAGCTTCAGCCGTTCCTTAAGTCAAAAACTCAACCCAATTCCAATCTGATTCGCACCCGAGGCCCCATCCAACCATACTAACGCATCCTAAAACATAGTACGAACTTAGTCAAAGCCCCAAATCACGCCAAACAATATCAAATTATGAATCGACGATCGAAGCCTCTGTTTGAACTTTTAAACTTTAAACTTTGCCGAGCGTATCCGAATTATACTTAAACATCCTGGAATGACGCCAAACTTTACGCACAAGTCACAAATCACGATACGAACCTATTGCAAGGCTCGGAACCCCAAACAAACATCGATAACACCAAAGTCCACCTCAAACCAAACTTAGGAAATTCTAAAACCTTCAAAATGTCACCTTCCACAATAAGCGCCGAAATGCTCCCGCGGCACCCGATACTCAACCCGAACATACACCCAAGTCCGAAATCATCATACGAACCTATTAGAACCTTCAAATCCTGATTACGAGGTTGCCTACTCAAAAGTCAATTCTTAGTCAATTCCTCCAACTCAAAGCTTCCGAAATTAAAATTTTTCTTCCGAATCAACCCCGAACTTCCCAAAATCCAATTTCGGTCACATGTACAAGTCGTAATACATGAAGTGGAGCTACTCAAGGCCTCAAATCGCCGAACAACGCGCTAGAGTTCAAAATAATCGATCGTATCGTTACACCAAACACAACCTTCTTTTCTTATTTTTACATTTCTTATGTCCAAATACCCAGCAAGTAGCAGGTGGTAGCGGGTGAATTTGCGCTGTAATTCAAGTTCATGCGTCAAAAAGAACAAAATATTTTCCCTGCGATTCCCACTCTAGTCAACCTGAAAGATACAAAAACAAATAGAAAAGGAAAAAGAACCGGAAACAGGACAAATAAATAAGGTAGCGTCTGGTAGTAGATTTTTAAATTTATTTTGAAAAATCTGATTTGGGTTGAGTTTGATTTAAAGATAAAAATATTTGGACATACGTTTTCAAATCATATTTCTAACTTTATTTTGAAAAAACATGTATAAAATTTTAAAGTTTTAGGATTTTGGCCCAAAATCGGGATGATTTTGAAATTTTGTCACAATAAGGACAAAATTTATGGCAAAAGTTTGCCAAAACCAAACGGGTCCTAAATATGTAATACTTCGTAGAAAAGCAGATAGTTCCGCTTGCCTCGAAAGTGGTGAACCGCAATCCAACTGCCTTGGTCAGCCCATAGCTTCCCGGCAACCATGTTTGGATTCACCAAATTATTGCCGTAATTAAGCTCCCAGCGGCAGCAGACCCCTAAATTATTCTTGTCATGGGTCTTCCTGAAGTGGTCGATGTTGCCCGCAATTATGCGGTCATGGTCAGAACTCAAGGCCCGGTGAGTCCCTTTTCTTAAGCCAAGATACTACAATTTTTAATCACTTTGCTTATTTTACTAATTGGTTTTTGAAATAACAATAATTCTTTTCTTCTTGAAGGACCCGAAAGGTCTAAAAATGCGAAAACATGCTTTCCACCTGTACAAGTAAGTAATTTTACATAGCTCTCTCTCTGTCTCTATATATTGTTGTATATTACAGTTGTTTATTTTATGTGTTTTGAACTGAAAATTTTAAATTTGGGTTGTAATTTTGTGGTGTAGTTCTGGGAAGACGACACTATCAGCATCTGGGATGCTTTTGCCCAGTTCCTTTGTTAATGCTTCAGCGTCTAAGCAGATTCAAGGTGAAAGCAAGTTGCACTCTTTTGGAGGTCACTTCTTGGTTTTAACTGTTGCTTCTGTTATTGAGCCATTTGTTGTACAACGGGATAGAGGGGACATATCAAAGGTTGGATCTTTAGTCTTTTTTCAGTTGATAATTACTCCCTCCGTTTGGTTTCATTGTATATGATGGTGTTTGATTGGAGGAGGAGTTTAATAAAGAAAGAACCACTTTGACACATATTTAATTACATCTGTAAGAAGTTATCTAGTTGTCTTTAACATGCCATGTCAATTCCTTTAAGAGCATGCCATTAAGTGCAAAATGAGAATTACAAGATTAAAAAAATTCTATGTAAGGTAGTTTTTGAATGGATGTAGTACAAAATGGAACAACACGAGTAGTTCTTTGTTGTTATGCTTTTTCATAATTTTTTTACGATGTACGATCTTGCAGGATAAGCCGGAGCTGATTCCTGGTGCTCAAATTGATATACTGCGGGAGGTATTTATTTGAACCTACTGAAGAAAATACGTTTTTTAGGTTCATGGATATATTAAATTGACATTGGATGTCCTGCTCGTGGTTCACAGGGAGGAAATACATTGCAGAATGATATCAAAGTGACTAACAAAGAGGGTTTGAACTGGCAACCTGCAGAACTCCTAAGAATGGTAGGCGTTTAGTAGGAGACCGAAAAGGATTTTGTAATCTGAATGCTGATTATCATAAAACCTGTAACTTTATCATATATATGTTTTTTATTTGCAAGAATTGTTAAGTGCTCTCTTTTGATGCATGCATATAAATTCTAGTTTGATGTCATCTGGTGTTTTGTGCCTGTGAACAGAAGATTTTTGACGCATACCAAAGTACCTTTAGAAGTTGCGGTTTTAAACATTTCATAACACTTCTATGGCTATAAGATCATGTCATTAAGGTAAAATGGGAAGTTTAAAGTTTTAAGATATTCCAAATAGAGAAGGTTTCTATTCTTTTTGGAACATACTAAAAAGGAAAGTGTGCCGTATAAAATGGAGAAGGAGTACCTAGTTTTGAACCCCTTTATCCTAGTTTTTTGCATGGGTTAACTGATCACTTTAATGACTGGTGTTCTTCTTTGTCGCTATTTTGTTACTGATGAAACGTAAAAGTTGCACTTGACACCGTCTATCTGGTGTTCTTGCTGAAGGTTGACATCCCTGTGTCATCTGCTGCTGTCCAGTCCCTAGTTGAAGGTTCGTCTAGTTCAATTGAACATGGGTGGGAGGTTGGTTGGTCCCTAGCTGCCTATGGAAATTCCCGTCAATCCTTTACTAACACTAAGCGTACACAGGTATGATGTTTCCTCTGTTTGGCACTTACATGCAGTAAATGTGTACCCATAAGGCCATAACAATCGCTGTACCTTTATGTATAAATGAGTAAATATGTAACCATAGTCTCTGTACCTTCATCTATATATGATTGGTACAACCTATTGATAGATGTGTCCGAGCGTCTCACTTGCTTTCGAAATACTTCTGACACTATCTAGCTGTGCTATTATTGAATAAGATGATTGTTTCATTAATGCACAACATAGTCATAAATAGGATTAACATGGCAATACTTCCATTCAAAGATAATTAAATGTCGCTGAGACCAAGATAAGCCAAATTCTCTTGCATGCATATTTTGATTGGATGCTGCAGATACTTGGTCATTTTTCATGAGCTAACTTCTGCTATGATCCTACTTTGTGGTTCAAATTTCAAAAGACTTCATCAAATAACTATAATTTTATCAGGCTAACATTTTAAAGTTCTATCAACTGAAAGGCACATTTATCCTTAAATAACTAAATAAATTATGCACCTATTTCTTTTGAGCAGAAATGCCATTTTATTCCTGTCTTACGTCTAATCACGACCACTTTGCACTTTCAGGGTTCTGTTTTTTCTTTTCTGTTTTCTGGCATAAGAGCACTATGGATTTGAACTAATATGTGTTGCACACCACTTATTTGTTCGACTTGTGGAACATGCTAGTTTCCTCCATATATTTAGCATTAATTGCATTATCAGTTGAGTTGTTTCCAAGCAGAACCATTTACATGTTCTATAACCTCTTTCCATAGGAGAATAAAGTAAATTCATTTAATGAGTTCCTTATTTCATGCTCCCTATATTTACAATAGGGTGACGTCACATTGTTTCATGTCTCTACTCATGCCAAAATAGTTGCCTCTTTATCATCATAGAATGTCTCACCGCCTAATTCCAATTCAAAGATTAATGATTGGAGATCACCTCCCCGCGGCTGAACTTTGAATACAAGTCAGTCTACCACCCCTAAAACTTGGAGGCATTTCTTAAAATAATTCATATTATGAACTCCAGCTTAGTAAGCTACTCTGGTTACATATTTGTAATTGTATAAGCATTCGGCAGTGTTATTGGAAAGGAGCACATTTGAGTCTCACGCTGTCAAGTGCAAAATGGCATGTCATAAGGAACTCTTACCATGGCGTTCTTCGACGATAGCATCTCCAATTGTCCCTAGCACTATGTTCAAGATGGCCCAAACAATGTTTGCACAAAGCATTCTAGTCTTCATAGCCAAAGGTCTATGAGATGATAGTCTCAAAGGACCACAGAGATTGATTTTGTAGATTGACTATTTTTTTAACAGGAACTGTCCACTGATAATTTCAGGTTGAGCAAATTTCTTTCCCTAGTCAAACTCCAATGATGGAGGCGCAGTCCAGCCTGCCAAGTGTGATAGGAACATCAACTACAAGAATTGCTCTTCTCAGAGTTTCTTCAAATCCATATGAGGTTTCAGGCTTTTACTGCACTAAGTGGCATCAAACTTGTGAAATGAAGCATGACATTGCATTTTGCATTTTGCTGAATGGGCTTGCTTTTTTGCTGGTAATTTTTGAAAGCTCCATTTAGTAGGTTTTTGATGATAATGACTGCATAGGTATTTCCTTTCAGGACCTGCCTACATTAAAAGTGTCTACCTGGAGTAGGAGAGGTGATCTTCTTCTGGGTATGGGTTCTCCTTTCGGCATCTTGTCTCCTAGTCACTTTTTCAACAGGTAGTTGCTTTGCTATTGTTTCTATCATATGTTGGAATTACTACTTTCTTGTAATCTTTCCATCCTTGCTTGTCAGCATCAAAATGTATGATGACTGAACATTTGTGCTGTGTTAATAGACTCTCTGAATATGAAAGCACTGGTGTAATTCTTGTTGCTAGTGCTAAAGATGTTTTAGCTCATCTTTCCTTGAGTAAGCTGTATAAGCTGTATCTGGTGTATGCAGATGTTGTTCGATGATTATTTGTCTGCCAAGTTGTGATCATACTTAGGATTAGTATTCGCTTTGATTCTTGTTACATCTCCTTGTGAAAGTTCAATTTGGTCTTTTGTTGCTATACAGCATATCAGTTGGGTCCATTGCAAACAGCTATCCACCTAGTCCACAGAATAAAGCACTGTTGATTGCTGACATCCGTTGTCTCCCTGGTTTGAGCTTTTGCCTTGTAACTTTAGTTAATTAATCCTTTCCATCTTTGGGTACCTGATAAGTGATAACGTATGGTGCCTTATGTTTCAGGAATGGAAGGTAGCCCAGTGTTAGGGGAACATGCAGAGCTTATTGGTGTTCTGTCTCGGCCACTCAGACAAAGGGCTACTGCTGCTGAAATTCAGGTAACATTTCATAATGTGCTCTATGTTCTTGCTGAGATCTATCTTCACATATATTGCTTTAATTTGAAATTGAAGCATTGGGTGGCAGATGGTGATTCCATGGGAAGCTATTACATCTGCTTGTGGTAGCCTGCTTAAAGAAGAGCTACAAACTAGGAGAAAGATCCGTTTTGATAATGGAAACCTAATCAGTGTTAAAAACGAATCACCCTCCAATAATTTCCTGGATGGACCTTCCAATGATACTCAAGAGCATCTCCTAATAGATCCTGTTCCCCCATCCTTGATTGAGAAGGCAATGACATCTATCTGCCTTATCACTGTTGATGATGGAGCGTGGGCTTCTGGAGTTTTGCTCAACAAGCAGGGTCTTCTTCTTACAAATGCTCATCTTCTAGAGCCATGGAGATTTGGAAAAACATCTGTAAACGGTTCAGGATATAACACCAAATCTGATGTAGTTCTCATCCCTTCTGATCAATCTGAGCATCCAGGGGTTGAGAAATTTGACATACAGCGTAGGAATAAACATTTGATTCAAAAGGAACTAAAAACTCCGCATTTCTTGGTTGACAATGAGCAAGGTAGCTTCAGAGTTAACCTGGCAAACACAGGCAGTAGGACCATTCGTGTTCGTTTGGATTTTATGGATCCCTGGGTATGGACAAATGCAAAGGTAGTTCATGTCTCCAGAGGACCTCTGGATGTTGCATTACTACAACTTGAGCTAGTTCCAGATCAGCTCTGCCCCATTACTGCTGACTTCATGTGCCCGTTTCCTGGATCAAAAGCATACATTCTCGGACATGGGCTCTTTGGACCACGATGTGGTAAATCTTGCTTTAGATATGTTGTTTAAATAAAAAAAAATTGCCTTTACTTTTATTTTGACACACGCATCACAGTAAATCTGAAATTTTAGAATATTCTACAAAAACTTTGTTTATCTTGAATTTCTCTCTCTTCCACCTTGCTTCTCTTGTGTTAAGAATTTGTTGAAGTGTCATTATAATAATTGCAGGATTGGGTCGTATTATATCATTTTCATGTCCTTGTTACTGCTGGAATACGTGATGTTTCTTCCTTCACCAAATGATGATCATTTGATGACTGATTGAGTAGTTATGAGGTGATGTCGACGCCTCCGCAAGGGAACTTGAGGTGTCTTTCAATGGAGAAATAGTAACCAGATTGGTCGGGAGGGCTCAAAACTGGGTAATCTTTTAGGTGAAGACATTGTTTACTGATACTGAATTTGATTTGTAGTCCAGGTTAGTGTTTTGATCTTCCGGTTAAAAAAAATTGCACATGTCAGATTAAGAACAGCGAGGTTGTTGTAGGGCTCAAACAAGGCTAGTAGAACAAGGAGAAAGGTAGACGAAATTAAAAAAAAGCGTTTTCCTTTTGTGGGCTAATAAAAGCCATAGGCACTAATTCAGATCTTCATCCATAAGAATGATCTATACCTAATACCTATGCTAACAAAATGGAATTGGGGAATCAAATGTAGAGTTTTGAAGTCACTTATCACGAAAAAAGGTAAATTTCTGGAGCATTAAATTGATGTTTTCTATCGTGAAAGAAAGTACAAATGATCAGCTTTAAAGAATGGGGTTTTTGAATAGGAAATTCCTGGTAACTCACTTATTCAAGTCGGGCTGTATCTCAAGGTTATTTTAATAGTAGCTAGGTTGTCGGAAGTGCTACTATTGTTTATTGATGCAATCTTAACTTATCTGTTCCATCTTTTTTCATTGATAAAGATAACTTGTCTGTTCCATAACCTTTGCTGAACATAATTTTCTGGAACTGACTATCTTTGTGCGTCCAATAGTACTAAATCATGTTGTTCTGGAGGTCAAATTGCTTTTCATGTGAATAATTTTGTTAAGTTCTTTCATTTTGAACATGATATGATACGTATATTTATTTCATATGTTTCATACCTATATTAGACTTCTTTAGTTGTATTTGTCTCCTTCGTACCCGGGGTGAAGCGAGTTTGGTAAGGTTGATCTTAGACGGCTTGTGGTTAATGTAGAGTCCACACTATCTTTATTGTTTTCATAGCTCCAGACCTTATTTGCTGGCTATTGTTATTGCATGTCATCTATTTTATGGGTTTTACGATGTTGTTACTATTTCTGTGGTTTCTGTTGATGATACTGATGAATTGTCTCTTCTTGTTTTATTTCCATCTTCTTGAGCCGAGGGTCTATCGAAAATAGCCTCTCTGCCCATTCGGGGTAGGGGTAGGGGTAAAGTCTGCGTACACACTACCCTCCCCGGACCCCACTTTGTGGGATTTTACTGGGTCGTTGTTGTTGTTGTTGTTGTTGTTATTGTTGTTGTTGTTAGTTGTATTTGTAATTTGTCTTACTTTTTCTTATAATATAGACTTCCTTCCATCTGCTTGTGTGGGTGCAATAGCTAAGGTAGTTGAAGCAAAGCGGCCTCTGCTCAACCAATCAAGTTTAGGAGAACATTTTCCGGCAATGCTTGAAACAACGGCTGCTGTACACCCTGGTGGTAGTGGTGGAGCTGTTGTTAATTCAGAAGGGCACATGATTGCCCTTGTAACAAGGTAATTAACTTTTGGATGACAACTGGGGATGCTTATAATTGAGGATATTTCTTTGTCAGCTTATGTATGTTTGCATGTGTTTGTTCTTGAAGTTCAATCTAATGATATTGTGGTACACTGCGTCCTGGAGTACTTTGAGAAGTCCTTGAAGAAAGATATTCCTGTTTGAATGTATATTAATTGTCCTTACCAAAAAGGTATATTAGTTGAACGCTTTGCATACAGGAAAAATAATGGCGTCCAATTTGAATGATCTCATACGGAAGATCTTTTAGTCATCCATCTCATTTATGTTGATCTTCACATATCATGGTCTTTCTATAGTTTTTCCATGGATTAATGTCTTGTTGTTGAAACTTCATGTCTTGTAGTTTTATTTTTGATGCAGTAATGCTAGACATGGTGGAGGGACAGTCATCCCACATTTGAACTTCAGCATTCCATGTGCAGCTTTAGAGCCCATCTTCAAGTTTGCTGAAGGTACTTTATTCGACTGTTCCTGATACTTCCATTTTCAGATAATGGGTGGTGTTTTCCCAGTATGAAGAATAAAAGCAGTAACCTTTGATCCGTAAGCTCTTAATAAGTTTTGCAACTCCCAAGGAATCTGTTCCGAATAACACTTGGTAGGCATGATACCAATGTCTGATATTTCTGTTCTGCTCTTCCTGACAGACATGCAGGATCTATCACCGTTAGAATATCTCGACAAACCAGATGAACAGCTTTCTTCTGTGTGGGCATTAACTCCGCCTTTATCTTCCAAGCAAAGTCCCTCTATGCTTCATCTGCCAATGCTTCCTCGAGGAGATGGTGATGGTGATACCAAGGGTTCTAAGTTTGCAAAGTTTATAGCTGACAGCGAGGCAATGCTGAAGAGTGCAACTCAACTTGGCAAGGTTGAACGTCTTTCAAATAAGCTCGTGCACAGTAAGTTATGATAGTGTACCATTGGTCTCAGAAACAAGTCAGGTCAGATAGCAATAACGCGCTACAACACTGATGCTTCAAACGCCAATGACGACAAAAGGATCACCAAAGACTGGATCTGTGTATCATAGAAGCATCATCCGAAGCTGGGATTGTATACCAAGATTCTTCGTTGTCATAAATTTTAGTTGCCTGAATGTGCAACCAGGGGTGAAGACGAGCTTGTGATGAACAAGTGAAATAGATTATAGTCATACTTGTACAATAAATGTCAACTGTACGTATTTGATCTTGAGGATTTTTTCTTTTATGTATAAAATTTGGGTGGAGGGAGTGTATTTGCATTTGGTTTATGAGATAGTCTATAGCTGCGCTCGGCTTTAAGGAGTGTTTTGACGTTGTTTACCTCAAGCGAGAAGTTATGAGTATTTTCTGATCACAACTTAACTAGTGGAAACATAATTTATTGCATTTGAGACAGAGACATTCTATATTTCTAATTTTCTTTTAGTTAGAAAGATTGAACATTTCACATAGTTTTTACTGGAAAATGTCTAATATCAAATGTGAAAAATGCTCTTTTGACTCCTTTATCAAGTCGGGCTAAAACTCTCAAAAAACGTACTAGTAAATATTAGAAACTACAAGCATCTAAAAATCGGGTTGTTGAAGAATGTGAAAACGTTACCAAAAGGAAATAGTTGAGGATTTTTCACATAAAACAAAAACAAGTATGACGAACCTTGTTTGAAATTTACGATAACCTGAAGAAAAGAAAAAAGAAAGAGGGAGGAAGAGGAAAAATATTTTTCGACATCCAATTTTTACATAAAATCAACAGGTAATCATTATTAATAAAGAGGTATCTTCATATGATGTTGAAAAATTAACAATAACTATGCCTCAATTGAATATTTGAATGTCCTCCTGACTTGATTTAAATTTATTATTGAAAATTAATTTCCCTGGTACAAAAAATCTCTACATTTTTTACTTAGATATATGTGTCTGCCAAGATTAAACATTGAACATAAAGTAATTATAAAACTAGTCCCAAATGAAGATTTTCATTGTGCCTTATTTCTTGCTATGTCCTGGGGCTGGGATGGGTTATGATTGTCTCGTGGGCCGGTTTTACCATGTAGGACTGCTTGGACAGGGCCCGTTCGTTTTTTTTAAAAAAGAGTCGTTGGTTCTTCAAAAAATAGTCATTTAATCCCCTAACTAATTTTTAATCCCAAATTTTTTATTATTACGCTTTTTCTTATTTCTACTATAAATACCTCTCATTCTTCTATTTTTCTTACAAAATCAATGTCAATCTATCAAAATCTCTCTCTAATTTTCTTCAATACTTGTTTACTTTATAAAAAAAATGAAAAAAATAGTGTGCTACTATTGCTTACTTTTGTTTAAAAAAAATAGTCAAAAATATTGAGGTTGTTAGAATTTATAAAAAAATTGTGAATTGGTGAATTGGAATTTTCAACAAGTTGTTCGTCAACTCGGTAAACTCGTTTCAACTCTTAAGTCTTAATATTATCAATTTGTTTGTTTTATTTAGTTGCTATTACTTAATTAATTAAGATGTCTTAAGAAATATTTTTAGGCACGGTAAAAGTAAGAATAAGGCGAAATCTAAGACTGGCGACTAGTGGTACTATTGTTCCTCCTCCCCCGCCCCCCGCTCCCCGATACTAATCCAGCAGTCGTCATGCACCTGCTATTCTTGATATCGATAATAGTTATTATAATTTACCGATACTAAATTTTGCCATAATATTGCACCCAGTGATTATTTAGACCATGAATTAATAAGTACTCTCTACACTAATGATTATACTACTATCAATGAAAAACATGATAAAGAAATTAATTTTGATGAAACTAACCGGACGATGATACACGCACTACTCACGCTCCTGATGTTGATCCAACTAGTGATAACGCTGCTTATCCTAATGATGACCCAATTGATACTCCCGTTACTGCCCCTGCTTTTTCTAAAGAACCTACCAAACGTATGAAAACATATGTTGTTTGGCCATTAATTACTCAACTAGTTGAAAAAGTAAGGCTAAATGTACAACTTGTGGTCTAGAGTTAACTTTTAAATATGCACCAATACGACCGGGGACGGAAAGTTTAGCTAGACATATAGCTAAACACCCTAATGATAGAGCCAAATATATTTGTATGAAGACCGAGGGAAAAAGTGCACCTAGTCCTAGTCAGATTGACCCTAGTGATACTGGTTCAATTCAATTTCAACCAGGAATTAACATTGTTACCGGTGGTATTTTATATTATGATCCAAGAAAAGATAGGTAAGAATTGGCAAAATTGATAACTGTTATGTGATTACCCTATAGTTTTCCTTCTAACCCTGCGTTTGTGCATTACATTAGAAAAATTTATAATCGTACTTATAAAGGGTTTCCTCGCACGACCATAAAGAGCGATATTTATAAATATAAGTATGAATATGAACAATCGTTGCGCTACTTATTTACTCATATTAGTTGCAGTGTTGCTATTACAATTGATATTGGTGAAAGTAACAACGATTATGATTACCTTACTGTTACATGTCATTGGATTGATAATGATTGGATAATACAAAAATACATAATTGCTTATCGAATAATTGCTTCACCGCTTACATGACACTTTATTGCTAGCATGATTATGGATATTTGCAGATATTTTTGAATTATTGATAAAATAATGTTAGTTTTAATGGATAATGTCATTAATAACACAAATGTTATACGCTAAATCCTGCATATAGTAATATTTTTCATGTTAGATGTATTTGTCATATTTACCATTTAATCGTGGGTGATGTGGTATGCGAATTTTAAATATTCAAATTGAAAAGATTAAAATGGCTCTTAAGTGACATTTTCATTATAATCGTGGAAGTAGACTTATAAAGATTTTAGAAGGTGTGATGATTGTAGCCTAAGAGAAAGAAAGGCTCCTAAACCTTGTCCAACTAGATGGAATTACATGTATGAAAGTTTGGTTGTTGCTTACGACTATAGAAACCATAAGTTCAACGTTTAATGCACATGTAAGTGATGGTGACAATTACCTTACGAACGGGGATTGGGCTAATGTTAAAATGCTTGATTTCTTAGAAAATTTCATATTGATGCAAAAGAATTTTGGGAGAAATACTATCCTATTATTTCTAATTGTTTGATTTATATTGCAGAACTTGCAAATTTATTTGCTCATTTTTTATAGGGTGGAAAAATTTATCAACTTGCTATTGATGCTATGAGAAGAAAGTTTAAAAAATATTTTTTCCCTATTCTCGCTATTTATGGTGTTGCTAATTTATTATATCCTTATATGAGAGGTCCTCAATTTTTGTATGAAACTGTTTATAAGGGTTTAACACTTGAAGATGGTGAGGCGCCTAAACTTTTGGAAGCAATAGCCTCAATTAGAACAAATGTTGAAACTATTTAAATCAAGTTTGACCAAATATTCCAGTTCCTCCTCCTCCTCCTCCTTCTTCTTCTTAAAGAACGCATGAAAGACTTAGTATTTGGGCGGGGTTTATGGGTTCTTTTAATTCTAGTAGTTATAATTATTCACAATTAAATGTGCTTGAAGTTTATTTGTCGCAAAGGCTCGAGGAAGGGAATCCCGACGACACCTTTGATATTTTGCAATGATGAAAAGACAAAGAAAAATTCTTTCCGGGTTCTTTCAGTCAAGCAAGACTTCAAATCGATAATCATAAATAGTTTATGAGAGATAGCTTGGAAAAATCAATACTTTTCAAAGATTGGGTCCGTTCAAAAAGAAGAAATCTTGGACTGGCTGAATCACAACCAGATATAGACAAAACTTATGAAGAAATGCTAGCTGAACTTGCTGAGAATGCTGCTTCATCGGACAATGGAAGCAACAATGAACAAGCTACTTTCCTGCCACCACCAACGAAACGTCTTACGAACTTTAAAGGATTTATGAAATTTGTAAGAGATAACTATGAAAATTAATTGCAAGTTTTTAGAATATATTAAATATTATATTTGCAAGTTTGTTCTCCATCACAATAACTTGCAAATTGGGAGTTTAAATTTGAATTCAAAATTTAGTATGTAATTTGTATATTTGACACTTCTTGATTAGTTTCTTTTTCTTCTCAATAGTGGTATTAGCGCCTTGTTGTGCTCATTTCATAAAGGGAGGAAGACTAAGACAGATGTTACCGTATTTTTTATTGATATAATAAAATTACAACATATTACTTTGAATATTTTTTAGAAATATTTTTGCCCCTAAATTTCAATTCAAAAACTAGTATGTAAGTTGTATGCAATTTGCAAGTCAAACTGTCCCAACAACTATTTTTTAAAATTAGTCGTTGGACCAACAATCATAATTTGAAAACTTGCAATTTAGGAGTTCAAATTTGAATTCAAAAATTAGATTACAATTCTCTAATAAAATTACAAGATATTGCCTTAAATATTTTTTTTAAAAACATTTTTTGTCTCTAAGTTGTAATTTAATTAAATGAAATTATTTTTTTTATAACCGTTAGGCCCATTTAGCCTGTTTGGACCGCATGCGTGCACCCTTTAGCCTCGGAGCATGAGCTAGTGGGCCCGATCCCTAGTTGGTTCCTACAAAGCACATTTAACCGGGACCGTTTAAATCGTTTATTTATGAATCAGACCGGAATTGAAACCGCGGTTTGTGAACCGGCTCGTTTGACCCGTTTGCGGCCCTGTCCGGGCCCACTTGGCGGCCTTAAGTAGGGCTGTTCATTTGGATCGGATATCCGAAATCCAAACCGATCCATTCAATTTCGGATTTTGGATTTCGGATTGGACCGAATTTCGGATTGTGTTTTTGTAAAAATTTCGAATTTCGGATCGGATTCGGATTGGTATATTTAATCCGATCCGATCCGAAATCCGAAATTATTAGGCAATGTATAAATACTACACTTTAATTTCGGATAATCAGTATTTTCGTTACATCTTCCTCCAAGTTATTACCTTTACAATTGCTAGAGTTAGCTATATTGGCACCATAGTACTCTCATAATTGTATAAACATGAATTTTTCTTAATGCATTGCCTCTTTTACAAAGAAAATATACATATTAGTTTGCAACATTGAGGCATTTACGATCCGAAATCCGATCCGATCCAAACTTTAAAATCCAAATCCGATCCGATATAATTCAGATCGGATTCGGATTGCATTTTCTAGAATCCGAAATCCGATTCCGAAATGTGTTAAATCCGATTCAATCCGATCCGTGCACAACCCTAGCCTTAAGTATGTCCCGAAGAATTCCAAAAGAATGTATACCAAATATTAGAAAAATTAACAGAAATAAAATAGATTAATATACTTCATAATAAATGAAATTAAAAAAGATAAATTAAATTATAAAGCTAATTTACGTCATTTGTGATTAACGTTCTTTTAAGATTTAAATAAATCAAATAAAATGGTAATGATTTGAGTGACGAGCACGCCGCCGGTACACGATAACACAGCGTCAACGCAATCCCCCTCCCCCCACAACAAATTTTGGAATGTGGTAACAATGAGCTAAAAGCCTTTAAAATAACCAGCGATAGGGAGAAAAATAATAGTTGAATTGTTGGAGCAAAAGAGAAGAATTGGAGATGGAGGCAAGCTCCGGTTACAAGGACTATGTGGCAGGTCTTATGGCCGGAATTTCTACTTTTATTACCGGTCATCCTGTTGAATTTTGATACCGTCAAGGTGCATTCTTCAACCCTACATTATTTCCCCTTTGCCAACTTGCATATTTACATTGCTCAATAATTGCATTGATCTTTTGATTATCATTTAGCTGATATGTATTTGTTTGAACCAAGTATGTGGTGTAAAATAAGTGTACGGTATAGAGACCATTACAGGTGGAGCCAGAAATTCATATAAGGGAACTAAAAAAAATATACTAGAGCTTATTTGAACCTGTGATTTAAAGCAATTTTTGAACCCCCTTGGCCACTACCACTAGAATCTTTCCTTGTGTCTAGGGGATTCACCAGTTCATATATAATGATAAAAAATCAGTTTTGCCCTATTTGTGTAGTACAATTTTCCAGCGTAAGGGATTCTATTAAATTCCCTTGCCTTCCTTTAGCTCTGCCCCTGGAGAGCATCTAAGACAAATTATTGAAGGCGTGGGTAAATTACTAAGCCTTGGCCATGGCAGATGATTTAGAGCAGTGTCGCCCGCATATAGCAACTCATGCTTAAACAAGCTTGTTTCTTGTGATGCTGTTTAGAATCTGCAGAAAAGAGGGATGTATATTTATGAAAGATTTTTTATGTGTGAAAATGATGTTGAAGACACCAAGTATCTCTTCCTGCATTGTCAGTAGCCCTACAACTTTGGAATCTTTTCTTTGCATCTTTGGTGTAGAATGAGTCATGCTAATTGAAAAAGAAAAGGACATGGCTCAAAAGGTTAAACTGAAAAAAATCCTTAAGCGTCACTTGTCAATGCTGTTTTCATGGAATAAAATTTCTCTTATTAATAGAAAATCTGTTTCTGTCATTCTAGTTTCCAAATGCTGTGTAAGTTTTGGGAAATTGAGCGAAAATACTTAAGTCCAATACTCAAAAATCCTTGCTATGCAATATAAGTGGACAACGTTGTTCTTAAAAGTCTTTATAATCAAGTCGTTCATCCTTGCTACTGAATATGATTAAATTAGGGTAACAAATTAGGTGCTTTCTTTTTCTTCTATTTTCTTTTTTCTTTTTAAGTAATTAAGTTATTTTTCAGGGAACAACATACTCATCTTCTGTTTTTATATGCTTGATAGTTGATGATTCTTGACGTAAAACTTTGTTAAGCTCTTAGTAAAACAGATTATTAGATGGAAAACTAGGCTAAACTTATGTGGGCTGTGGCGGAGCCACGCCGGAAATTACACTATTTTGCTAGATAATTTTTTTTAATGTATATTTACTATACGTTGACTCCCTGTGACTTTTCGATGTATCTAATTATTTATATTTTGACACCCCTTGATGAAAATTCTGGATCCGCCACTGTATGTGGGGAAGTACACCATTAACTAAAAAGTGCATGAGAACTTCTAATCTTGTTTGGTGGGAGTATCATATAGGTTATGCTTGATCAGCTGTTAGCAATTTGCAATTCTGTGTATGCACCTATTGAAATGAAGTTAAGTGTTTGACGGCTAGAACAACTATGAGTTTTGAAAAATTCTAGCATGTATTTGTCAGGTGTATCATTTCGTAGATGTTAGGATAGCTTGTGATACAAAGTCTATGCAGGTGCACACTCTGTTTTCTCGGCCCTGGCACAAGCCATTTTAAGGGCTAAATATCACTAAGGAGAAGAACTCCAAACGATGTCAGCACAGTTTTGAAGATATCTGGTACATGGCTTGTCCTATAATTTTATCTGTTTTTCCATTGACGGCCAATTTGAAGTTTATTTGTTAATGCTTAAGAAAAATTGTTTCTTTCCTTTTTCCTTCTTTGGCGACTGACCTGTATATTTCTCTCTACTTGGTAATAAAATTCTTTATTTACCCTAAAAAAATGGCGATCATTTGATATTTGTGTCCATATTCTTTAAAGTTTCTCTCACCTTTGTTTGGTAGATTAGTGGTCTCATTTATATTCGATGAGGTACATTAATTAAAAATGGTAAAGCGTAATGCTTTTAGCTTATAGTATCGTACGATGACCTCAATCAAACATACCTTTTGCCAACTCTAATATACCTGATTTCAGTCGAAGCTGAAAGATGCCTCAATTTAAGGCATGTATACCTATTTATCTCGTAGAATTTATGCTTATGGCGTTCATTCAGAGCTGTTCTGTTTGCATAAAGCAAGAATCTAAGCTACGGAAGTACAGTGCCTCAAGGGCTTTGTCTAGTGGTAAGAGGCTCAGCTCGTGATGTGTGGGTTAGGGACACATCACGGGTTTGAACCCAGCTGTAGATAAAAGTGGAGAAACGTACAGGGGCAGACCCATTATTTATTGAGTTTCGAACCGTGCACCACTTTCCCTCGGGGATTTTTCGGTTATAAAAAAATTTAAGTACATGGATTATAACTACAAGAAGAAAAAAAAATAGAAACGTCATAAAGCGAGATAGAATGTCAACATAGAAGACTTTCATGCACCATGTGAAATGTATACAAGCTATAAATATTTCATTTCGAGAATACTAGCAGACACTTCAGCAACTTATTCTTTTCGTCCTTCCCTTTTCATAAGGAAATGGAAGAATTACTAGCTAGATACTTGAAGGTGACAAATAGCAATTTGTTTAGAAACCAGAAATTGACAGAAGATAGAGAGCATGCTTCAGCTTGAACTTTAGAGGGATTCACTGTGCATCAGTCCACAAGTAGGCGATTCCCTGCCATTTGCTGATGCTGCTTCAGCTTGAAATTTCTCCATGAGAATCATATGAAGTTTTACGGCGGCGTTCATTATGACCTGCCAAACGCCTCCGGCAACTCCTTTTAGCTTCATCAAACTCAGCTAACTGATGAAATCTGGACCTCATCATGCGAACAAAATGAAAATTCACATTAAAAGCTCTGCTTTGTCCCTGCTCATTAGAAAATGGTATCTGCTTTGTCCCTGCTCATTAGAAAATGGTATACTCCGAGGCTTGGGAACTGGAAAGCAGCTGTATAGAAAATACACGAGATGGCTGTGACTGCAGCTAGGTTTTTTTTTTTTTTTCTGATAAGGTGCAGCTAGGGTTTCTTGTCCGATTAGATACACTACAGATGACTTTTTAGGATACCTCGTCTGTTGGATGACTTGAACTAAAAAATTGTCAGAAGGATAAGTTCTGATTGTAAATATGACTTACATATTTGTTTCCCTTGCCAGTGTTAATCTCTGTCTTTCCAAGGAAACAAAAGAATCTTTTCTACACCAGGTGATATGGATTTAGGTGATTTGGAATTAGTTTATAACTTTATATGTAGAAGTTTCTTTTGTAATCCAGCTGGATTGTTTGCTTTTGTACCATCTTGGTACCTTTATTATTAAAATCTTACCTTACTGAAAAAAGAAGGAATCTTTTCTACACCAATTTCAGTTGGAATAGTTTCGTCCTACTGCCTAAACAAGGGACAAACAAGAGGTCCTATCCCTGACCACATGAATTGACTATTCTCTACGCTAGTTTTATTGATTCACAGTTTGTCATTCAATTTGAAGAAGCACTTAGGACAGTGAAATCTGTCCAAAGAAGAAGCCATAATGATTGCTTGATTTGGATTTGGTTCCACATCAAGGGAATCTGGAGGCTGTCAGTTGTCTCTTAGAAGCAACCAATGTCTTATTAAGCACATTTCATAGTTATAGTCTAAGAATGTCAATGAATTTATTTGGAAGAGCCACTAATGTCCTAGATTCTCTGCAATATGAATGATTTAAAACTGAGTTTTTCTTTTTCACCGCAGTCTATAGTTAAATTGAATATTGTGCCTGTTGCATATTGTAAATAGATTAATTGGCCTTGCACTTTTGTCTCCATGTGTTAGTTCTAGCTTAAGTAATGGTATTTGTTCTTGATATATGAGGATTCCAATATGTTGCATCAAATGAATCAGCACCCAAGTTAAAATTATATTCTTCTTTATTTATTGGCTAATACAACTGTGTTAGTGTTCTCTTGTTAAAAAAAAGTGTGTGTTAGTGTTCCTCGCGACTCTCATCTAAGAAAGAATTTTGGGGTGCACATAGTTGCTTTTGAGATAATTCCACTATACAACTTGAAAGGCACAGATAAAGTTAGAGATTTTCATTAAAAAGTCGGGTTACTTACCTGCTACATTGCTGGCAGAAGCGCTGCTGGATTCCACCAATAAGTACTACCGGAGCCTTTGAATGAAACTCGCACACCTTGTGGCGGCGATGGTATGGCTTGGCATCTGCCATATCTGCAGTGCACTGCTCGATCTGGCAAGAAGGCAGTGCTGGCCCACCACTAGATAGCTTCCTTCCGGAGAGAGTCAATACCCTCTTCCTTTTGTTATCCTCTTCGACATTTTCATGTTCCTCCTCTTCCTCTTCTGCTTCATTCATGCTTCTCTTCCCTTCCCATTTGTTATCTTCCATCTCTCTAAGGAGAAACTAGTTGTGCCAAAGTAGAATGAGGAAGCCAGGCGAAAAAGTGTGAAACTTGAAACCAAGGTAAAAAAAGAGAGGAAAGTATGTGTGAGGACCACCTGTTCCATACTTTTCCTCCTATGTGAAGTCTAGTAAGTGGAGATGATTTGGTGTAAGTACAAGCTAAAATACCAAGTCTGATAGGTGTTTCGTACTGAAGGGGGGCCAAAAAGGGGTGTGGGTGGGAGTTGGGTGGGGTGAATTATATTGAAAGTTGAAACTACTCTTACTGGTAGTGGTCCCAACTTTCCACACACTAACCTTTAACATGATCTAGCTTTAACTTAAAGAGAAACGTGACCTTACATAACATAGCACAGGAGATGTGAAGAGCATTTATGATGGCTTTGCTAGCATTTGTTTCCTGATATTCTGTTGATTTCACTCCTAGTTTAGTTACTCCACTAACTTTTTATTAAGGTTTTTAATTGGGCAGTCAACAAGCTATTCAGCAATCAGTCATTCACTGTTTGAGGATGTGGAGAAGCTGATGAAACATCCAATTTGGTGCTTGGTGGTTACCAAAAGTTATTTTGGCATTTAGTCTAGGAGTTGTGTCAACCATGGATCAAAGCCAGCGGTTTGCAGTTAACACACACACACTCTCTCTCCATTTCAGACTTCTGTTACGTGGATCCTTCATTTACCTTATGGGTACTTTGTGATGATCATTTAAAATACACTCAAAATTAGCAAAAAGCTCGACTTACTCATACCAGATACTCGCACATATCAGTACCCAATACGTACCCATAAACGTATCTGTTGAACATAGCTTCAAACGTTTTGGTTCAGTTAAAGGGAAAGGAAAGTTAAAGTGTGTCACCCTCTATTCATTTACCTCCTCTAGCATAATTACCTTTTTATTGTGTGATAAAATGTAGAAAGTATAGATAGAGACAATCACTTCTTTCCCTCAAACTTAGAGGGAATCAAAAAAGTTGGTGTTGGATGGTGGCACATTACTCTTTTTGCCCTTCCTATTATCTGGCAGACCGAACAGAGTTAGGGAGATCCCCCTCCTCTCCTCTCCCCTCCTCAATCCCTTCTTCCAACCTGGGCTTCATGAACTATGTTACATGTGTTCATTTAGCGTATGTAATAGTATTTGGTTGCGTTGTATTTTTTTGAATGAAATGCCCATACCCATGTGACATAGTTTATGAACAGTTTAGTTGTTTTAGCAGTTTCGGAGGGGAGCCTACTAAGCTATTATTTGCACTATCATCATAGTGCAAGTTGGTATCTCAGTGTCACTGTCGGCCCAATAGAGTGATTATTGCATTTCTTGAGTGCCAATTGTTGCACAGGCGGCGGTACCATTATCACTGGATCTCTTAATTCATCTACCTAAAGCTATCATTATCTTGCATAATTAATTAACAAATGTGGGCAGTATCCCTATTCGGTAGTCTTTTTTCAAGAAAGGACAATTCCTGTATTTTTTAAAATATCGTTGTTGATGGAAAGTGAATTGCAAATAATAGCATGGTCAAAGTTAGTAGATATACTAGTCCTGTATGGTTTTCGGCGGGCTAATTATCTGTATAACTTATGATCTGGACGTTGCTATATGGTTTCGTATAATAATTGCTTTTTTGTTTTGTTTTTGGGTGGATTTAGCTTCGCCTAATCATATCCAGATGTTGGCACCTAGCATTTTTGGTTATACTGCTTCCTCAGACATAGTTATAGGCCCTAGTTATTAAATTGATAGTGCACTGGCACTAGGACAGCTCTGTGGCTCTTAGCCATTTATGAATTATTGAATTATAAAGTTCCTAAGTAAATTATCGAGGTTACGCCTGAGTGAGATTGATGATTAATGATCAGTGATCTCTTTAGTTTCCAATTCTCATAGATGTGACGGTAATTGTTAATTGGTATTAGTTTATAACTTACTGGTTGAGTAGTATAACGAGAATATTAGGCTTGAGTAGAGAATAGAGATATTTCCAAAGTTACCTCATTTGAATATTCCTCATGCCTAGGAGTGGCAAACGGGTTAAAAAGTAATGGTTAATCACCCAACCCAATTCAACCCATTACAAATGGGTTGGATAACTGACTTTTTTAAAGCGGGTCGAATATGTAATTACCCATATTATCCATTAGAAAAATGAGTAACCAAATGGGTAACCAACGAGTAAAATATGGATAATACATAGTGTGTTTTTGGTTGGCTTAAACTTTTTGGAAAACATTTTCCAAAACTCCTTCTCAACCTTCCCCACCCTATTCCTTACCCTCACCACCCCCCACCCCACCCCATACCCACACACCTAACTCTACCCCATGTCCTCTCTCCAAAAAGGTTTTTTTTCGTCACCACTCACTCCATGCCCACCCCGCAAAAAAAATATTTTTACTTTTTTTTTTTAATTTGAAAATTTTCTGTTTTTTTTTCTAGCACCCCCCTACACCCCTGCTTCCACTCCCGCAATTTTTTTTTTACTTTTTTTGTAATTTTAAAATTTCTGTTTTTTTTCCTGCCCCCCCCCCTCCCCCCCCTCCCCTCTTGCCTCCACTCCCACACATTTATTTTTTACTTTTTTTGTAATTTTTAATTTTTTTTTCTACACCCCCAACTCTCCTCAGAAAAAATATTTTTTTAAAATATATTTTCAGTTTTACTTTTTTCATCTTTTGGTTTACATGTTCAAAATTTTACAAGTTCCAAATATATAAGTTCGAAGGCTAATGTGAAGTCATGAATGGATAATATGGTTACTTATTTTATCCGCGGGTTAACCCGTGTTAAATATGGGTCAGACCGGATAATTTACCCATTTTTTCCATTACCCGTTTTCGACCCGACTTGCCCATTTGCCACTCCTTACTCATGCTTGTGCCCTCCTCCTCCCCCTTTGCAACTACACATTTTGCTGTTATCGCCGTCCATTGCAGCTCTTTTTGCCTTTTTCTTACCCTCCTCCTACTGTCTTGTTTTGCACAACTCTTAGTATTATATATATTCTACATATGCTAGGGCATGATAATTTCGTAAATATTAGATCATAACTAAACAATAACCTAAATAACTATTTCTTCAAATGTTGATTAATTTCCTTAGTTTTTTTCTTCTTATTTGCAATGAAAGTTATATTTCTGCTAAGAAGATTGATGGAGATATGCGGAAGAAAATGTAAACATGTTGTTCATTAACTTACCATGGTTATGGATGGACGGCTAACACTAAACAAGATGAGATCTCATGATGTATGCTATTTTGGCGATATTGTGTTAGTTGAAAAAATTAGTGAGTGAAAAACCTTCTTCTCTAGTCTTCTCGGCGTATGTTAAGCTAACGTGCGCCGATCTTGGTTATGGCGGGAAAGAAGGCTCGAGGTAGACCTAAGAAGCAACAAATTAAGGTGGATGACAAAATTCCAAAGCTCAATACCATAGGAAGGAATTCAACAGTGGTTATGGAATCTATTTCTGGAGCTTCGAAGGTGCAAGTTGGATATGTTAATCTCGAACACATCCATAATGGAGATGCATAAGGATCAGCTAGTCAACAACAGAAAAAGGCAAATCAAAGTCCAATCCTCATGCATGTCGACCTAAGGGGTAGTGTCACACCTCCCTCTGCTCGAGCTGCTACTGTTCCATTGAAGAGCAAGGAGCAAGAAGTTGTACCTCAAGCTTCTTTACGTGTATCAGTCACTATTCCATTGCCAGAGGTGCTTAAGGAGTCTAGGCCGGAGTACTAACATGTAGCAGATCTGCTGCTAATGGTATGACATTGAGCTACATAACTCCTGAAATTGTAGAAGGAAACCTAGTGGCTAAGCTTGAAAAAACAGAAATTGAGAAGGAGAACTTGAAATGGAAGTGTGCCTTAATTGTGTATGTGATTGGTGAAAAACCTTGATACAATTATATGAAGCGATACATTAATCAGATGTGGAACACTATGACTATGCCAGAATTATATTGTCATGATGAAAGTTATTACATAGTCAGGTTTCAAATCATGGCTGATATAAAAGAAATTATGTGTGTTGGTCCATACACAGTGAACAATAAACCTTTGGTAATGAAACAACAATCTCCACAGTTTGATTTGGCTCAGAATTCTTGACAGAAATACCTTTATGGGTAAGGTTTCCTAAGCTGCCTATGAACTATTGGAGTGGCAACTCATTGGGCAGAATTGCAAGCACCATATGGATTCCAATGTTTGCAGACGAGTGCACTGACAAACAATCACGAATTTCCTTTGCTAGAATCCGTATTGGAGTAAATGTTACCAAGCCCTTACCAAGCAAGGTACCAGTCATGGATGAATCAGGTACTATATTTGAGCAGGCTGTTGAATATGATTGGAAGCCAGGATTTTGTGAGAAGTGTCTTAAAACTGGGCATGACTGTGCAAAATTCCCAAAAGAGAGAGTTAAACAAGATCAACAGGTGGATGAATCAAGCAAGGAAGTAGAGTGTATTTCTGAGCAACCTGAGAATCTTGAGGCCAAGCAGCTAGCAAAGGAAGGCCTACAAAGACAACTAGAAAAAGGGAAGATTGCAGTAAACAAACAGGTGATGAAACTTAGACCAATGCTCAATCATATGCAGCAGATCGGTCTCTGTGCTGAAGTTACAGAACAAGAAATCTATAAAGGGATGTGTGCTATTGGAGATGGTAAAGCACCAGGAGTAGATGGATATAATGCCTTATTCTTCAAATCAACTTGGCCTCTTATAAACTCAGAAAATTGTCAAGAAGTTAAGGATTCTTCAAACAGGGAAGTAATACAGAGCAATCAACTGCACAACTATCACTTTACTTCCTAAAGTTCCTAACCATTCTAGCATCAAGAATACAAACCAATAGCTTGCTACACAATACTAAGATGTCTCATCAAGGTGGATATCCAAAAGGCTTATGATACAATGAATTTGGAGGTACTTACAACAAATGGCTTGGGCTTCCCAAACAAATTCATAAAGTGGATTCTGGAATGTCTGACAACTGTTAACTATACTATACTTATTAATGGGGAAACAACTAAGCCGTTTGATGCAGCTAGAGGGCTGAGGCAAGGGGATCCAATGTCCTCTTTTTTGTTCACTATAGCAACAGAGTACTTGAGTAGGAATTTGAAGACTTTGAAGCAGAAAAAGGCATTTCATTATCATCCCACGTGTTCAAGGATGGATTTAACTCACTTGAGTTTTGCGGATGATCTCCTACTTTTTGTAAGAAGAGATGTTGCATCTGTAGCATTACTACATGACAGATTCAACATTTTCTTAGCAACATCAGGTCTTAAGACCTAGCCAAAAACTCTTTCTACTATGGAGGAGTCAACCTAGAAATGAAGCATGACATACAACAAAAACTAGGCTATAGTCAAGGATCTGTCCTTTTCAGATATTTGAGCATACCGCTTAGCACAAAGAAACTCTCTGTAATACAATGACAGCTACTCATTGATAAAATGGTGGCTAGGATATCCTCTTGGACAACAAAGAAGCTCTCATATGTAGGTAGAATCCAATTGGTGCAACATGTAATCTTTGGTATTCAAGCTTATTGGGCGCAAATCTTCATCATATCAGCTAAAGTTGTCAAAGTAATTGATGCCTACTGTAGAAGTTACGTGTGGTCGGGGGAGAATATAATCACTAAAAAAGCTTTAGTGGCATAGGACAAGATGTGTTCACCTAGAGCAACATGGGGACTTAACTTGATCAACTTGGCACTATGGAATAAGGCTGCAATCACAAAAACATGCTGAGAATTGGCAAACAAGAAAGATAAGCTTTGGATCGAATGAATCCATAGCTACTACATTAAGTATCAAGTCTTTGCCATCGTGGAAGCACCAAAGCAGGCATCGTGGATGGTCAGGAAAATATTTGGAGCAAGGGGTAATCTGGATTTCATCAGCAATAGCCAAGCTTACCAAAGGAATGTAATCAAACATGTTTACTTGCTACTGTTAGAAGAGATGCCTAAAGTCTCATGGAAAGATTTAATGTATCAGAATCAAGCACGACCAAAAGCAATCTTCACAATGTGGCTGCAAATCTAGGGAATATTGCTCACTGATGACAGATTTAAGAACTTGGGAATACAAGTGGAAGATACATGCTGCTTTTGCAATCAAATACCAGAAATAAGGGATCATATCTTTGCAAATATGGTAGAAGTCTATAGCCAAGACTCATGCAATGGTTACATGTACAAAAACCATTTACAACATCGTGGTCTGATTGGAAGCACTAGATCACTAGATGGTAAAGAAAACCAAAGGGCGATCTCAGCTGGTCAGGATACTCAAACTAGTATATGCAGAATATACACACATAGTGTGAATTGAGAGAAATGCAAGGATATTTGAGAAGAAAGCAACAATATGAGATGTCCTTGCAAGGAGAGTAGTCTGCATGTGCAATATTGGAGTTGAGGGTTATACTCGTGTCCTTTTAACAAAATGTAAATACTGAGCAGTTAGCTTGTGAAAGAAATTGTATAAATGAGATTAGGAGGCAGAGAAGGTCTAGAGTGAGTTGTTTTTCCAATATGGAAATAGGTCGCAGTGATCTACTGTAAATATTTACATTGATGGTTAATACAAAAATGTTTAGTTACCAAAAAAAAAAAAGATCAGTGAGGGTACAAGTTTAGTCAAAATAGAAAGAGTAAAGTTGAGATGAGACTAAAGTAGATTGCGGTACCTAAATACAGATAATTTAGATATTTGGAAAAGATGTTTCAAAAGAATAGTAGAATAGACGACGATGAAACACATAGAACCAGACAAAATGTGATAAGCTAAAACTTAATTGGGGGAATAAAAGATGAGCTTTTCGTTGTGGCACCATTCTATAGTTCAGGTCTTCGACATAATAAGAGCTATAAATGTGGGGGAGCAGATATCTTTACTTTTTAGTTACTATTTAAAATGTATATATTCTTTAGCCAGTGTTTAATAAATTTTTACCCGACCGGACGAAAATATTCCTGTGCTAGACATGGGTGATGTGTAAATATTAAGGATATGGCGTCCTTAACTTCATGTGTGCAGTGTAAATATTAAGGATACCATGTCCTTATTATTTACACCACACTCATGGAAAAAGGATAAAAACGTCTTTTCGTATTAATTTTAATAGAGTAGTGGTTATTTTTGCTCAGCATTAAAAATACTGGCTAAAAACTAAATACCATATTAAAAAGTGACTATCCCACGCCATTTCTACTCTAAATGTCTGTTGGAGCCCAGTTCGTCAGCCCAATAATACCAACCAGTTCAGGCACACAACGAGCAACGGACGACCCATTTAGATTTTAAGCTCGTCATTATGGCAGCAGTTAACTTAAGACAAGGATTTAGTTGAAGTTAGTGGTTGTAAGTTGTAACTCCATTCTGCTAGAGAATTCCTTAAATCTTAATAGTTTCTCCTTCTCTTCCTTTTCTTTTTCCATGTCAACTCTTTCATCTTATCTGAAAATTATATAGAAACGAGAACACAACATTTTTTATCAACACGTCTCTATCCTATGATCTAAAAGGCAGTCCGGTGCACTAAGCTCTCGCTATGCGTGGTGAACCATCCTATGACTTGTTTTCAAGTTTATTGACTAGACACACATGGACGGGTCAGTGTGTGATAAACAAGGTCTATGGGAACAAGGAATTTTTTATGTCACTTGGATGTTATATGGTACAATTTGCCGCAGTGGTAATCTTACAAAATTCTTACTCGACTTTAATATTGAACTTTCCTTGTGAGCTCTCAATTGAATTAACTCAGTTTATAATCTACTTTGGTGCTCGTATTAAATCCAACTTCAATTCTCGAGTCGATTTAAGCCCCATTTATCAAACTTGACCGAACTTTAGCTGTTTCTTTTAGCTTGATACAAATTCCACCCTTTGTACCCCAAGTTTTCACGAGGTATTAATGACAAAGCATATGTTAAAATTCCTACTAATTCCACCCGTGTTGTGATTAATAATTTATGTACAATGGCAGTATAAAGTGTAACTGTTTATAACAACTAACAAGCACAATCTAGTAACTAAAAAAAGGAGTAAATAACATCAATAAATGGTTAAATCATGTTGATAGTGAAAAAAATATTTTACACGATAAGTTTATATACTTAAACCCATGATAATATTATCAAATAAAATTTTAAAGTCAGAGAGAATTGTAAATTGTTCAATCAAACAAGATTCGGAGGACCACAAATCTAAGTAAGGGACTTGATGTCACAGCATGGTCCCATAATGTGAAAACATGTGGCAGGATTATAGGATTTAGTACCATCATTAGTTCTCTTTTAAATATATAAATTATTATGGAAGTTGACTGTCATGACTTGTGATTGTGATTCTTGTGGTGTAAAATTATAAACTGTGGTCCAACTTCCACTCTATGTTAAGATTATTTAACTAAAATTTCACCTAATACCTAGATTTTCACGCTAATCTAATTATGGCCCCTCCAATAATTCTTCTCTTACCAATTACATTGAGTTGCTTGTTCCCTCCTAAATACCGTCAAGTTTCCACTCTTGTGTTTCAAGTGAAGAATTTGAAATTATAGTGTTAGTTAGTATAATTACAACAACATATTCAGCAAAATGTCACTAGTGAAGTCTGGGGAGAGTAGAGTGTACGCATACCTTACCCTACTTCGAAAGGGCAGAAAAACTATTTCCATGAGACTCTCGGCTCAACAAGAGACAATAATATCAGAAAAGAAACAAGAAAAAAAGGCATGTAATAACAAAAGATACCAGAAAGAAAATAACAACAAAAAATAAGTGAAAGGACAATAACACAAAACTATGCAAAACAACAATGTGAATACAACAAAGATCGCTAACAAACCTAAATACCCGGTACAAAGAGGGAAGAACTCTCTACTATCCCCTAGCCTACCATCCTAATGCTCGACCTCCACATGTTCCTATCAAGAGCCATGTCCTCGGAAATCTGAAGCCGCGCCATGTCCCGTCTGATCACCTCGCCCCAATACTTCTTAGGCCGCCCTCTGCCTCTTCTCGTACCTGCCAAAGTCAACCGCTCACACCTCCTAACCGGTGCATCTAGCCTTCTCCTCCGCACGTGTCCGAACAATCTAAGTCGCGCTTCCCACATCTTGTCGTCCACGGGAGCCATGCCCACCCTCTCCCGAATATCTTCATTCCGAATCTTATCCAGCCTAGTGTGCCCACATATCCATGTCAACATCCTCATTTCTGCTGCTTTCATCTTCTGGATATGTGAATTTTTGGCTGGCCAACACTCAGCTCCATACAACATGACCGGTCTAACCATCACTTTATAGAACTTACCTTTGAGTTTCGGTGACACATTCTTGTCACACAGGACTCCAAACGCTAACCTCCATTTAATCTACCCCACTCCAATACGGTGCGTAATATCCCCGCCGATCTCCCCATCTCCCTGGATAATTGACCCTAAGTACTTAAAACTTTCTTTCTTGAGGATGACCCGTGAGTCAAGCCTGACTTCCACATCTGCTTCCCCCGTCACGTCACTGAACTTACATTCCATATATTCCGGTTTAGTCCTACTCAACTTGAAACCTTTAGACTCTAGTGCCTGCCTCCATACCTCTATCTCCCATTAACGCCGCCTCGCGTCTCATCAATTAGAACTATATCATCAGCAAACAACATACACCATGGCACCTCTCCTTGGATATGGTGTGTCAGTGCGTCCATCGCCAGAGCAAATAAGAACGGGCTGAGCGCAGATCCTTGGTGTAATCCCATAACCACCGAAAAAGGCTTTGAGTCACCTCCCACAGTCCTAACCCGAGTCATAGATCCATCATACATATCCTTTATCGCCCTAATGTAAGCCACCGAAACATCTTTCACCTCCAGACACCTCCAAAGGACGTCCTTAGGGACCTTGTCATACGCCTTCTCTAGGTCAATAAACACCATATGCAAATCCCTCTTCCTATCCCTGTATAGTTCCACCAACCTCCTGATAAGGTGGATAGCTTCCGTAGTAGAACAGCCCGTCATGAATCCGAACTAGTTTTCCGATACAGACTCCGCCCTCCTTATCCTCCCTTCCACCACCCTCTCCACTTTCATGGTATGACTTAGTAACTTGATACCCCTATAGTTGTTACAATTATGGATATCCCCTTTGTTCTTGTACACCAGAACTATTATAATTAAATAAACCAAATATTTTTTCCTAATTATTGTTCAGTGAATGTTCTTTCCACTAATTTATCGATTTAAATAGTATTTCTTTTCTTGGACTTGTGTCTCGTCTTCACAAAGATAAGTACCTTACTTCATGCTTAAGGCCTGTTACTTTTGACGAGAAGGAAGTGATAGATAAGAATTAAGAAATAAGAATTTGATGAAAGGAAAAAAATCACTTAATGCAAGTAAATTGTTGTGAAAATGATATATTTGGCGACAACCAATTCACTGAAGTCAACAAGAGCGGTTGACAGCTTATTTGAAAGTGACCACATTCTCACTAGCACTATCAATTAATTCTATTGTATCATATAGCATATATATTATTCTAAGATTATTAAATTGATTTAGAATGTTATTAATAGTGAAAAGTGGGAGAATCTTTTTTCTGTCCTTGTCACGTCTTAGTGAACTTCCTTTTCATCATTGAAAATAGTTAATTACGTGTTTTGTTCATGAAGACGAAAAGCTCGACGCCAAACAATAGGACATGAGACAAACTTCTCCATTATATATATATATATATATA
>ML250608.1:0-14777 GCA_005239495.1 Nicotiana undulata
AAGCACGAAGGGTGATGTCGTGCCATGTTTACATTTATTGAAAGCACGAAGGTTAATGTCGTGGCATGATTACATTGATTACAACATTGCATTGGTGAGGAAGAGAGTAAAAGCACGAAGGGTGATGACGTGCCATTGTTATCATTCAGACATGTCATTCATACCTTATCAGTTTTTGGTAAATTGTTTCTTTTCTTACTTGATGTTAATTAACTGCTCTATCTTATTGTTTTTCCCTTTATTTGCTCTCGTTCCCCGTATATGACTGTTATTCTTCCTTGCTTTGTTATCTGTATTTTGTGTTGTAGAATAGGACAGGTGAACGTTATTTGCTAAGTCTAGCCTCGTCACTACTTCGGCCGAGGTTAGGCTCGGCACTTACTCAGTACATGGGGTCGGTTGTACTGATACTACACTGCACTTCTCTATGTTGTGCAGATCCCGCTTCCGGACCCCGTGGACCGCTCTGAGGGAGTCACCTTCAGTCCACATCGAGCTTCAAGGTATACCACTGGCGTTCGTGGGCCCTGGAGTCTCTCCTGCTATTAGTATCCTATTGTCTTATTTCTCCTTCCGTTCTAAAGACAATATTGTATTTCCTTTCAGACTTGTATTTAGTATTCTTATAGACAGTCCGTGAGGTTGTGACACCCCGGTTTTGGGATTTTGCGATGTTGTTATCTTTATCATTTCATTATGCGTTTTTCGGAGTATTATTACATTTCTGCTGTAAAACTTTTGAAGTGGTTCTGGTTATTTCAGTAAAGGTTTGAAAGATAATTGCTTTATTACTGTCAAGTTGTTTTAAAAATGTCAAGGTGTTGTGTACGTTGGCTTGTCTAGCGGGTTCAACGTTAGACGCAGTCACGGCCTGAAAGGTGGGATTTCAGGTCATGACACTAAGGTTACGCCAAACACTTACCTCGGCTCCAAGAATGCAACTCAAGCCTCTAACACCGCTTTCCCTCTCGAATCCGACTCCGAGACAATCGTATCTATACATAATCGACTCAATAATATCAATAATTATTCAACAATTCAATTCCAAAGCCTAATTATAGATTTTCTAACATCCTTCCAAAAATTCCAAAATTCAACCCCGGCCCCGCTTGGTCAAAACAGGAGGTTCGGACCAAAACCCGATCACTCGTTCCCCCACGAGCCCGAATATACAATTTGTTTTGAAATCCGACCCCAAAACGAGGTTGAATCCCCGAAAATTCAAAAAGCCCTAACTCTACCCAAAATCCCAATTTTTACCTTTAATTTCATGTTTTTAGGCCTAAAATCTAGTAGGTGTTTAAGAAAAATGGAGAGAAACAAGTTAAAGATCACTTACCTAGAAGATTATGGTGGGAAAATAGCTTGAAAATCGTCTATGAGGTTTGGAGAAGAAGAGGGTTATGAATTTTTGGTGAAATACCGTTCTATTTTTAGGCTTTTAAAATAACTGGGTAAATTAACCCTGTGCGTTCGCAGCAAAAGACCCGCGTTCGCACAGTGTTCCCTCACATACTCTCCGCGATCGCGTGCACAAAGGTGCGACCGCACTGTGCATAGGCTACCCAACTCCCAGGCCCATGCTATTGTTGTGCGTTCACGGCCCTACCCCCACGTTCGCACAGTAAACCCCAATTAACCTTCCGCGTTCGCACCCAGCTAGGTGCGTTCGCACAGCACTACCCAACCCCCTCCCCAGGTTACCCTGTGCGTTCGCATGAGTTCTAATGCGTTCGCACAGTACTAATTTCCCAACACTAGAAACATCAATAAGACATCAGATTTTTCAACACTTTTGTACTCCGACACCTACCCGAAACTCACCCGAGCCCTCGGGGCTCAAAACCAAATATACACACGACTTCAAAATCATCCTACGGACTTATTCGAGTAATCAAAACACCAAAATAACACTGTAAACACTGAATTAAGCCTCAAAATCTATAAAAATTCTCAAAACTTCATTAACTCCCAAATTTTTCATTTTTAGTCTGAATCACGTCAAACTAAGTCCGTTTCTTACCAAATTTCACAGATAACTCACATAAGACATATTTAACCTGTTCCGGGCTCCGGAACCATAATACGGGACCGATAACACAGGTTTCACATAAATTCTCATTTTCAAAAGCCTTTATATTTTTCAAAAAATAATTTTTAAATCACGGGTCCGGGTCCGTTTACCAAAAATATTGACCAAAGTCAACTTTATTCAATTAATTATTATAAAAATATCAGTTTTCCACATAACGGCTTCCCGGCTACACGCCCGGGCTGCGCACACATCGAGGTGAGATAAACGGAGGCTTTCAGGACCTCGGAACACAGATTTAGTTAAAATTACACGGGATGACCTTTTGGGTCATCACACTAACTTTATTAAAGGGTTTCAATTTTTATTTTATCTTGTGTTTCGATGTAAGCTGACTTCAGATATTATTTCTCCAAGAGATTGAACCAAATTCTTTAAGATAAATTGAAATCAATGTCTTAAAACTAAAATTTATTATCTTCAACTCATAAATCTTGTATTACGAGTTCAAATTCAATGATCATCCATTTTTTTTCTCTTCCCTGTGCTGATATATCGTCCTCAAGTAGTATTGGTTCTTTTTAATTATTACTGTATTTTAAGTATGAACCGATTTATCACAAGTAATATAGTCGTATAACAATAATTAGGCAATAATTTGAATACAAAAAATGTATTATAGTGAATCATTCATTACTGACAAAGGCTCATTTTAAGAATAGTATGAAGTACTCTTAACCTTATCAATTATCAAAATTTCCCGACAACAGTTGTTTAATTATTTTAAGAGATTGGTATCTTCTATTTCAGTGATTGACAACTTTGTCTATAAAAAAATCAAATGTAAACCTCAAACTTTAGAAAATTCCAGGCCACCGTCACTAAACCGGAGATTATTAAGTTATAAAAATACTTATGAACACAACCCGCAGACAAAGTCTTCGTCACCAAACATGTAATCCAAACAGATCATGTGACAACTATTTTATTGGATTAAATTTTTTATTATACATGGAATTAAGAGCAAAACTTGTTTGCAGAGAAGAAAGCCAAAATCATGAAAATGCAACTGAACATTTTGTCTTAGGAAAGAGAATAATTAATTATCCATTTGTTTGATCATTAGATAGGGATGATAATATATATGATGTCTCTGGATTCCTTAAAATTGGAATTGCATGAAGTACTATATTTTTATTTTTTTATGATCGTAGCATGGATTTCCGCAACAAAAGATTGAACGAAATGAGTCATGGCGTGGAAGACCAATTACGAAAAAGAAGAGAAAGACAAACAACAACAAGAATAGAGGGGATTGTAAAGCAGCATTAATTAATTAAGAGTTTAAGTTTTAAATATCGGCAGTAAACAATATTTATACAATCAAATTATTTATAAAGTTATTACAAGATAAATATTTATTATTTATCTTTCAAATAAAATTTTATGATAAATATCCAATTAGTAATCTGATAAAAATAATAAGAAAGATATTATACAGCAACAACAACAACTACTCAGTATAATCCCACCAAGTGGGGTCTGGGGAGGGTAGGATGTACGCAGCCTTACCCCTGCCCTGGAAGGGTAGGGAGACTGTTTCCGATTGACCCTCGACTAAAGAAGATGAAGGAAGCCCTGATAACAAGTGATAGCAAGACAAATAGTTAGAAACTAAATCGGAGATAACAACACAGAATATGGAAGGGGTACCGATAACAAGTAATAGCAAGAAAGTATATTTAGACAGATAAGTCTAAGGCAACACATGAGAATATGACGACGTCCTGCTAGAAAACTTACGGAATTACCGAAGGTAAGTCGTAACAGAACAAGACAGGCAACAATAGCAAACTAAGGAAAAAAGGGTAACCATACTAGCACTAATACTATCGAACTAGGGAAGACAAAGGGAAACTCACGACTACCTACTAACCTTCCACCCTAATCTTCCGCCTCCACACCCTTCTATCTAGGGTCATGTCCTCGGTCAGCTCAAGTTGCGCCATGTCTCGCCTGATCACTCCTCCCCAAGACTTCTTAGGTCTACCTCTACCCCTCATCTCACCTCCCAAGGCCAACCTCTCATATCTCCTGACTGGGACATCTGCGCTTCTCCTCTTAACATGCCCAAACCATCTCAACCTTGCCTCACACATCTTTACCTCCACAGGGGCTACTCTCACCTTGTCCCGAATAACTTCATTCCTAATTCTATCCAATCTAGTATGTCCACACATCCATCTCAAAATCCTCATTTCCGTTACTTTCATACGTTGGACATGTGACTTTTTGACTGGACAACACTCTGCCTCATACAACATAGTCGGTCTGACCACTACCTTGTAGAACTTACCCCTAAGTTTTAATGGCACATTCTTATCATACAAGATACCGGAAGCGAGCCTCCACTTTGTTCATCTTGCACCGATACGGTGAGTAACATCCTCATCTATCTCTCCATTCTTCTGAATTATAGATCCCAGATACTTGAAACTCTCCCTCTTGGGAATAACTTGCGTATCGAGTTTCACATCCCCGTCTGCCTCCTAGGTAATACCACTGAACTTGCACACCAAGTATTCTATCTTGGTCCTGCTCAACTTGAAACCCTTAGACTCCAGAGTATGTCTCCAGAGCTCCAGCCTCTCGTTAACGCCACCCCGCGTCTCATAAATCAGGAATATGTCATCCGCAAATAACAAGCACCAAGGTACCTCCCCCTAAATGTGGCGCGTCAAAGAATCCATCGCCAGGGAAAACAAAAATGGGCTGAGTGCTGACCCCTGATGCAACCCCATCTCAACCGAAAAGTAGTCAGAGTCTCCTCGTGTTGTCCTCACCCGTGTCTTATCCCCATCATACATGTCCTGAATCACTCTAATATATGCTACAGGCACACCTACAGCCTCCAATCATCTCTATAGAACCTCCCTCGGTACTTGTCATAAGCTTTCTCGAGGTCAATGAACACCATATGCAAATCCTTCTTCACCGCTCTAAACTGCTCTACCAAACTCCTCACAATGTGAATGTGTGATGACCCAAAAGGTCATCCTAAGTAAATTCAGCTAAATCTGTGTTCCGAGGCTCTGAAAGCCTCCGTTAATCTCACCTCGATATGCGTGCACAGCCCGGACGTGTAGCCGGGAAGCTTCTATGTGAAAATTTGATGAAAATGGAATTTTTGTAACGATAAAATGAATAAAGTTGACTTTGGTCAACATTTTTGGTAAACGGATCAGGACCCGTGATTTGACAGTCCCGAAGGGTCCGTAGGAAAATATGGGACTTGGGCGTATGCCCGGAATCGAATTCCGAGGTCCCAAGCCCGAGAAATGAATTTTTAAAGAAAATTATTTTCTGAAAATAATAAAGGTTTTTGAAAATAAACGTTGATGTGAAAATCGTGTTACCGGGACCGTATTAGTGTTCCGGAGCCCGGAAACAGGTTTAATATATGATATGTGACTTATCTGTGAAATTTGGTGTAAAACAGACTTGAAATGACGTGTTTCGGATCAAAATTGAAAAAAATTAAGCTTTATGAAGTTTTAAGAAAATTCCATGAGTTTTGGGGTTTAATTCATTGATTTTGATGATGTTTCGATGATTTAAATGCTTGAATAAGTCCGTAGGATGATTTGGGAGTCGTGTGTGTTTTTGGTTTTGAGCCCCGAGGGCTCGGGTGAGTTTCAGGTAGCTAACGGGGTGTTAAAGTGTAAAAAATCTAGTGTTTTGGCTCATTTTCTGGTGTCTGGTGTTTTCTTCTCTGCGATCACAGCCTTTGATCCGCGATCGCATAGGCTTAGGTGAAGGGGTGGATGGGTTGCACTATGCGATCGCAGCTCAACCTTCGTGATCGCATAGTAGGTCAGTGGAGTCAGGTGGGGTTGGGTAGTATAACTATGCGATCGCATAGTGTTGTCCGCGATCGCAGACGTATGGTCAGTTTCCTTCCGCGATCGCACCCCCTTGTTCCGCGATCGCATAGTAGTAAGAACCTCAAGCTCTGCGATCGCAGCCCCTCTTCCGCGATCGCAGAGAACAAAAACGTCTAGTTATAATTAAGTCCAAAAACAGAATATGCATTACGGGGCTTTGATATTTTCAGCATTCTCCTTCTTCTCCAACCTCCATTGACGACCCCCAAGCTAGAATCCCTCCATAACCACTTGGGTAAGTGATTTTAACCCCTATTTCTCCCACTTTTCTTTCATAATCACTAGAATCTGGGCCTAAAATCCTAAAATCAAAGTAGAAAATAGGGGTTTTGGGTAGAGTTAGGTTTTTGGGAATTTGGGTAATTCAACCCCAATTTGGGGTCAGATTTCAAAACAAAGTCTATATTCTAACTCGTGGGAGTAGGGGTGATCGGGTTTTGGTCTGAGCCTCGTGTTTGGACCAAGTGGGCCCGGGGTCGAATTTTGGTATTTTTGGAAGAATGCTTGGAAATGGGTAATTAGACTATGGGTTGGACTTATTGAGTCTTTATTGATATACGTGAGTTAATTATGTCTAGATAATATCGTTCCGGAGTTGAATTCCAAAGGAAAGGCGGTGTTAGAGGGTTGATTGCTATATTTTGGACCGAGGTAAGTATCTTGCCTAACTTTGGTGAGGGAATAGGTATTGTATGCTATGTGTTAAGTGTTTATCATGTTCAACGCATAGGTAAGGTGACGGGTACCTATACATTGTGTGTCAAGCATGCCCGTGAGTCTATTTTTGATAAAAATCTTGTTATTACTTCCATGTTCGTTATATTATGAACTTGTCTCTACTTGGAAGCCGTTGTTGTTGGAAATCTTGGTTGATGAACTTATGATATATTGGTTTGATTAAAAACACAATTGTTAAGGATATATTTGAAATGATTGGTTATAGCTGAGACCCTTGCCGGGCACTTGTTGCGAAATTGATTGACGTTTTCCCCTTGCCGGGTGATATTGAACTGTATTTCCACTATGTTGTATTCCTTGCCATTATATCTGTCATTCTTTGGTGAGGAAGAGTGTAAAGCACGAAGGTGATGACGTGCCATGATATTTGATTACATTGCATAATGAGAGAGAGAAAGTAAAGCACGAAGGGTGATGTCGTGCCATGATTACATTGATTTAAAGGCACGAAGGTTAATGCCGTGCCATGATTTACATTAATTATAAGCACGAAGGTTAATGTCGTGCCATGATTACATTGATTTAAAAGCACGAAGGTTAATGTCGTACCATGATTTACATTGATTATAAGCACGAAGGTTAATGTTGTGCCATGATTTACATTGATTAAAAGCACAAAGGTTAATGTCGTGCCATGATTAACATTGATTACATCATGTTTTGCATAGTAAGGACGAGAGTAAAAGCACGAAGGGTGATGTCGTGCCATTATTGCATTTCTGGCATTTACATTTATTTCATTAGCAATTGTATTAAAGCCTTTCTTGTTTACTCCTATATGTCAATTTAACTGCTTCATCTCAGTTGTTCCTCCTTTACTGCTCCCGTATCCCTTACTTGTCTGCTTATTTCTTGCCTTGTCTTGTCCCTGTTACCTGCTGTAGAATAGGACAGGTTATCGTTATTTTCAAGACTATCCTCGTCACTACTTCGGCCGAGGTTAGGCTCCGCACTTACTTAGTACATGGGGTCGGTTGTACTGATGCTACACTGCATTTCTTAATGTTGTGCAGATCCCGCATCCGGACCCAGTGGACCGCATTGAGGGAGTCACCTTCAGTCCACCCAGAGCTTCAAGGTATACCCGCTGGCGTTCGTGGGCCTTGGTGTCTCTCCTGCCTTTGGATTCCTTATTGTCTTACCTTTTCTCCTAGTTCAAGACAATTATGTATTTCTTTTCAGACTCTGTATTTAGCACTCTGTTTAGATAGTTCGTGAGTTGTGACACCCCGATTTTGGGCTTATGCGGCGTTATGCATTTTACTATTTCACTTTGCATTTTCGAATTTCTATTACATTTTCGCTATTAAAATTCTAAAGTGTTCCGTTATTTCTGTTAAGATTTTTAAAGGTACTTTCTTTACTACTGTCGAATTGGGTTGCAAAAGTTAGATTACTTGTGCACGTTGGCTTGTCTAGTGGGTTCAACGTTAGACGCAATCACGGCTTGAAGGGTGGGATTTCGGGTCGTGACAGAATGGACTCAATAGTCGACCGTCCCGGCATGAAACCAAACTGGTTCTCGGCACACACCTCCTCAATCTCCCTTCAATCACTCTCTCCCACACTTCAATCGTATGGCTTAACAACTTAATACCCCTATAGTTGTTGAAGTTTTGGACATCTCCCTTGTTCTTGTACAATGGGATCATCGTACTCATCCTCCACTCTTCGAGCATCTTCTTCGTCCTAAAAATGATGTTAAACAACCTAGCAAGACATTCCACGCCCTCCTTTCCCACACTCTTCCAGAATTCCACCCGGGATCTCGTCCGGCCCAGTCGCTCTACCCCTACTCATCCTGCGCATAGCCTCTACCACCTCCTCCACTCGTATGCGTCTACAGTACCCAAAATCTAGATGCCTCTCCGAGTACGCCAACTCCCCCAACGCGATGCCCCTATCTCCCTCCTCGTTCAAGAGTTTATGGAAGTACGCTTTCCATCTACGCCTGATCTGTTCCCCCTCCAATAAAACTCTTCCCTCCTCGTCTTTTATGCATCTCACTTGGTCCAGATCCCGGTTCTTTCGTTTCCTCACCTTTGCTAGCCTGTACAATTTTTTGTCCCCACCTTTAACCCCAATTTCTTCATATAAACGACTAAACGTCGCGACCTTAGTTGTAGTAACCGCCAACTTCGCCTCTCTCCTAGCCTTCTTGTACCCCTCCCTGTTGGCACTCTTCCGCCCCTCGTCTATACTCTCTACTAGCTTCAAATATGCCGCTTTCTTTGCTTCCACTTTTCCTTGCACCTCTTCGTTCTACCACCAGTCTCCTTTATGGCCACCAGAAAAACTCTTTGAGACCCCTAACACCCCCCTCGCCGCCTCTCTAATATAATTTGTCATTGACCACATACAGCTCACGTCCCCGCTACTCCTCCAGGCCCCTAGAGCCAACAACATCTCCCCCAACTCCTTGGCCTTGTCCTTAGTCAATGCACCCCACCTAACCCTAGGAATACCAGACATAGCCCTCCTCTTCTTCGTCCACCTGATCTCTAAGTCCATTATCAAGAGCATATGTTGGGTTTATAAAAAAAATGCAATTTACACTAATTGTGTAAGTATTTTATACACCATCAGTCCATATAACTTAAATTTATTAATCAAATATGGTAGTCATTGAATTTTTGTAAGCGTCTTATTTAAAGGCGCGATATATTGAATTTATTAATTCAAGCAAATACATAAAAGGAAAGAGCAATTTTCTAGACTAAACCTATTAGTCCTAATGGGGCGTGAGGCGAGGTGTTTTATCTCTGATGAGGCGAGTCGTAAGCCCTGAGACATGGGGTGTAAGTCCCACAAATCTTTAAATTGTACTAATTTCAAAAAATTTAAGATAGTATAAAATAAAAAAATAATGATAAAAATTACATTAAATTCACAAAATTATAACACATAATCTATTTAATAATACGAAAAGTACAACATATATCATAATATACAAATTAGTTGCAACGTCGTTACAATTCAAACATCAAAAGTAATGGATTCGATACGAAATCTTATATATATCTGTTAAGAAATAATGAATCTTAAAAGAATTTCGACATATAATTTGATATTTTTCTTAAAATACTTCTTTTATTTAATATGTTTTCTATTTGAAAGAGAATTTATATAAAAACATAATTCATAATTTAAAAATGATTCTCTAGCATCATTTATTTTTAAGTTTCAACAAGTAAATAAAGTGACACATAATTCACCATACAATACCATTATAACTAATTATTTGTAGTACCTAGCTACTACTGAGCTATTAAATTAATAAGTATTGTATCTCGTAAATGTGAAAAAATAATATTTAGAAAAATAATTATAAAAAATGATGGACTATTATATAATAAAGACATAACAAAAGTTAATAAATAAATACTTTTTAAATAAAAAAATTATTTAAAATTAACTATCAAAGCAATCTAGTTGATAACATGTAATTATTTTTATTTTAATTATGACACAAAATACTCTCAACTTAATGATTTCTGATTAAGAAAAAAATAATTTTGAATAGTCAACGATTTATTAAGAAAATTTGAGGATTTATAAGGTTATTTACATACAATTTCATAAAGTTCTATTAGGCGAGCCCAGTACACTGGGCGTTGGGCGTGTCCGAGGCGTAAGCCCCGATGGCCGAGGCGTAAGTCTCATAGACTAAGCCACATATATAAGCCCAGAGGCGTTTTACGAGTGCTCCGTCGCCCGGGGCGAGTTCCAATCCTGGAAAACATTTTAGTTTCTCTTCCTCTTTTCGTGGTATCAACATCTTATTAGAAAATGATGATCTAAAATGAACCTAGTAACCTTCTATTTGATGCACGAAATTCGTACCACTAGGGTAGTAGGTTAACTTTATGTCGTACTAAAGCTATTTACAAATGGGTGCAGTTAAAATTAGTACAAAATTGAATAGACATTAAATTTTACTATCACTAGGTATGCAGCAGTAAAGGATAGGTAGGTGAGGATAATTAATTGAATAATTATGTAATGTACAAGGATGTTAAATGTCCGTAAATAGACAGCAACCAATAGTGACATACAGGAAAATTAAAGCTGTTATTTTGCCTACAACGGCACTGTTTATCAGTCGTGGTTTATGATCAGAGCCTACAGCTGCTAAACTGATTTTACCAAAACCGATTACATACTCCATAAATTTTAATTTCTGACATATGCTAAACTTTTACTTGTCTCTTTGCTGAAAATAATCATTTCAAAATATTTGACAATATGTATTATGATAATTCACCCTGAATTGATAAGTTTTATGTTGGCCATCAGTCTATCGTAACCCTCTATTTTTATCCGATTTGAGACCGATAATGTGAGTAAGTTTACACTCGTGAATTCATATCTCCAACTCCAACTTATTTGGAACTGATAGATAGTTATTAAGAAATAATCATTTTCTTTTTTTAATTTATCCATTACCACTCTAATTGGAGCAAATGTTTTAGAAAGAAGTAAATGAATGAGAGGTCAGCGAATAAGTAAGCACAATTCAGTCAAGTAATTGTTTATTAAATTTTTTGTTAAAGGGTGTGCAACCTTATAACCATGTGGCTTCGCCACTAATCGAAATAACCAGATATTTAATTTTACTATTATACGTAATAAAAGTTCTGATCGGCAAATTATATTTTGGACTACCAGAGTAATGAATGAGTAAGGGATGTGTATACGATTGAAATCAAGGCCACCTGATTTTACTATTTGATCGAGACTGGAACGTTGCATCGAAGGTCAGCTTCGGCCAAATCATAGAGCTGAGGCATTGAGTTCGAGATCGAGGTCTCTTTCGAGATCGAGGTCGGTATCAATCGAAGCCAAGGGAGGCAGATTCCGAGTAGTGTCGGAGATAGCTTGGTAACGGAAAAGTGAGATACCCGTGACTGGTCGAAAATCATGACGTAAATTTCGGAACAGATCAAATCAGAAGCGGTTAGTTAGCTAATTATATGATTCCTTTTGTAATTAGAGTTATACCATAAGTAGAATTCCTCTACTATATAAAGAGGAGTTCTAGCCATCTGTAAGCATGATCATTCACAGAGATTAAAGCAATACTATTCTTTCTTTCTCACTTACGTTATTGTTCATCAGTTCATTCCATTTCTTACTGTTTTTGCATTTACCAGTTCGAGGGTATCTTGATTCGTGACTGAAGCTCTATTTGAACGCTGGTTGATTTATTTATAGTTTAATTTTGTCATTTATCTTCATATTATCAGTTAGAAATGAACGAAATCACATATCCTTTAAACCACAATATAAGTTTCATTATTATCTAAATTTTAGGGTAAATAAGATGACAATTGAGTAGTTAAAAAGAATCAAAAAGAAGGAAAGAACAGGATGTGAGAAGGAAGCTACAAAGGCAACGGAAAATCCAACAGATGAAGATCAAGCCAACTCATCAATATGATGATAGGATTCCTAATATGTTTTTGGAGTTTATAACAACGACATTTAATACTTAAAACGGCAATATAATGTATTATAGCCCCGGCAAAGAGAATTTTCTACTTCTCAAAAACACTAGTTTTAATTTACGCGCTTTGCACGTGTACCTAACTCAATGAAAAATATATTTAAAATTTATCTTTGGTTTATAAAATAAAAATATAAGTTCTTATAAATAATGAATGTTGGTCGTATATAGCTAATAAAAAATAAAATTCCTCCACAAAAATACTCAATATTCAACTTAAGCATTTCAAAGAATGACCGAAGTTAGAGTGGGAAGTGTTTATTTAATTTGAAAGTATCATTATTAAAGTGGGATTAGTATTTAAATAATATTAATTAGCTAGCTCATACCAAATTTTAGGTATTTAATTGCAATTATATTTTTATTCGATAAGAACCCTTTTTTAAATAGTAAAAAATTGATTATGAAAAATCATTCATGCATGACATGCTCAAAAAAAAAGGAAAATTCTTTGTAAATCTAAAAAGTTTAAGAATTACTTTATATCATAAATAAAGTCTACAATTGAAATATCCTTTTAGAAGTCATAATTATAGTCAAGAAACTCGTTTATATCCAACTAAATTTAATGCAATCGAGAGAAGTTAAAAGATCTCATAAATTATCTTGTCGGAATAATCGATAATTTTGGAGTTTGTTATTGATTTCTGCTATATTCCAAATAATTATAATTGCTAATTTAAAAGCTTTAAAACTAAAAGTATAATGTAGAATACTGTTATTAGTGGAATAGACTTCTATATATTTTTAAATATTTTAATATAGAAGAGTTTCATACAAATCAGAAAGTATAAGCGTTTTTAAAAAATTAGACCACTTCCATATTGTCCAAAGCCGAAGGCACTTCCTCTTCCTTTAATGTTCCTATTCTCTCCTTTATTTATTTTATTATTTATAAATAATTTAAGTATAAAATTTCTATAAGGTAAAATTAATGATTTTAAAGTTCTAATAGCTTGTTTGGATGGTCGTTATCTATTGTATCGTATCGTATTGTTACTTTAAATACGATGTTTATTTTGGTTGTTATTTAAATTTTATTGTATCGTATTGTTAAATCCCTCGTTATGTAACGACGAAATGTGTCACTTTATGTAACGACCGATTTGGTGTGGTTGCGTCGTTATCTTGTCTTTTTCTCTCATCTCACCATTCACTATTATTATTTTTTTTTATTTTTTCATTTCCCCTATCTTTTTATATAATAAATTTACCCCGTATCATATTTTTTCTTTATAATATTATAAATTTATTCTTCATATTGTTGGTGCATGGTATCGTGAAACAATGACAAAAGATACAATATATCCAAACATTGTATTTATCAAACGATACAGTACAATACAATACAATACATTATGAAACGATGTGTAACAACCATCCAAACAAGTTGTGATGAGTTGCATTTTTGTTTTGATGACTTAACAAACTTTTATGTTAAGAATCAGGTAGGGGACCTAATGCACATACAGCATCACAAGCAATCTACATCTTCAGGAATTCCGGATCACTCTCTCTAACTGAGGACAGACCAAATGAGGGACCTGCTCCCTCATCTGACATACAGACACCGGAACACATCGACTTGACAGCTCTAGGAAACTGTGCCAGACAAGTGACTGGATGTCACTACTCACGCCTCAGGGCAGCAGTGCAGGAGTCACTTCCTTGTGGTTAAACCTTATATCCTTAAGGTATTAGGCATTGTCACTTCCTTGTGGTTGAACCTTATACTCTTAAGGTATTAGGCATTCTTCTTGGAACATGTGATGTAAGATGATATCTTGTAGCAAGAGAAACACTTCTCACTTACTTGAGCTTTGACAAAAAGGAATATTCAAGCATTAAGTGCTCTCAAGCATTAAAGACTAAAGAGCTTCAAGAGCAAGAAGACAACTCCACTAAGGCCTACAAAACGTGCTCATCAAGTATTGATAATGTCCTTAGTTGAGTTGTAATCTTGTATTTTGTTTTTACTGTATCCTTGTGATGAACCAAAAGGTCATATTACGTAATTTAAGCTATATCTGTGTTCCGAGGCTCTGAGAGCCTCCGTTAGTCTCACCTCAATATGCGTGCGCAGCTCGGGCGTGTAGGCGGAAAGCTATTATGTAAAAATTGATAAAAATGAGTTTTGATAATTAATAAATGAATATAGTTGACTTTGGTCAACATTTCTGGTAAACGGACCCGGACCCGTGATTCGACGGTCTCGGAGGGTCCGTAGGAAAATATGGGACTTGGGCATATGCCCGGAATCGAATTCCGAGGTCCCAAGCCCGAGAAATGAATTTTTAAAAGAAATTATTTTCTGAAAATAATAAAGGATTTTGAAAGGAATAACTATGTGAAAACCGTGTTACCGGGTCCGTATTATGGTTCCGGAGCCCGGAACAGGTTTATTATATATTATTTGTCCTATCTGTGAAACTTGGTGTGAAACGGGCGTGAATTGAGTAGTTTCGATCAAAAATGAGACTTTGAGATTTTAAAGAATTTGAAATGTGGCTTGGAAAGTGGTGTTATGTTCCCGAGGTCCGAATGAGATTCCGAGATC
>ML250610.1:0-24502 GCA_005239495.1 Nicotiana undulata
ACCTCCTCGCCGGAAGCCATGAATCCCTCACCATCCTCAGGCCTCTCATGGCTCCCTTACGCCAGTGTTGCTGTCTCTAAGGTCCTCAAGAGACCAGGGTCCATTCTCTCACCCATTGGCCTGTTCTCACCATTTCCAGGCCACCATGGCTCGATTGAGTAAGATCGTTCTATTCTCCGGCTAAACCTATGGGTTTCCAAGCCGGTCTCTCTATTTCTGGGTTGTTTTCTAGAAAACCCTAATCTCTTTTCATGTACCTCTTAGATCTGTAACAGATCTGAGGTTTTTTGAACTATTTTTACTTGTTTTTGTGAAACTTCCTGATTTTTGAAGCGTCTCTTCATCTTTACAACTAGGGTTTCTGAAACCTTTTTTCCCAGAGTGATTTTCTGTGATTTTAAGTGTTATCCTATGATTCTTGTTGTGTTTAAATGATTTTATTAACCTCTCTCTTAACCTAACTAGTTATGTTGAGAACCCCTAATTGTTTTAACTTTAGTCAGGGATTCTGAGTTCGTCTTTTACTGTTTGTTCATTCGATTTGTCTGTATGTTTGATTCTCATGAGCATGCTTCGATTCATTAGAATAATTTATGATTCTTACACTAATAATGTCTTATTAGGTTTCTGGCTTGTCTCTTTCTGGTTATACTCAATTTATGTGTTTATTCATGGAAGTCATGAGGTTTCCCTTAATATTAGTACTATTTTCCGATTCTTTGAATCCCTTATTTCCTGTGTTGATACTCTTTACTGATTGCCGACTACTTTTCCTGTTTTTACAACCTTAAATTATTTTCTTAACTTATTATGAGTTTGACTGCATTATTAATTGATTCTTACTGTTATTTCCTTAATTAGACTTTATGTATCTAACCTTAATTACTTATTTTGTACTTACAGTGTTTGAATTCTTTCCTTAATTGTTTTACTCCAGCTATGTGAATTCTTTCCTTATCTGTTACCTCTTCTTTACCGTTTGAAATGACTCCCTTAATTAAGGGAAAACTTGGACTGATTTTTATTTTAACTGATTCTGAGTTCTACAATTACTGAACTTTGATCCCTTCCTTACTAATCATGTACTGATTTTTCTTGCCTTATATGCTACTGGTTCCTACCGTTTGAATAAATTCCCTTAACTTAAGGGAGTACTTGCCTTGATAGTTGACTGATTGATTCTGAGTTCCTTAATTACCATGCTACTATGATCCTTACCCTATTTTACTAACTGCTTTTCAACTATAAGAGGCTCTAGTCTTTCATTAACACACAAAAAAACACATTGTTCAACTCCCTCTTGCTCGCATATATACTCTCTACTGTTCTTCTCTTGATTTTCTGCTATTACTAGTCGGCTGCAAGCCAAGACTAGTTATTCTATTTGCCTGCTCTTCATATCTTCCAACTGGTATGTCTTCAATTTATGTTTAAAGCTTCAAAACAATATGTTTATTTGGGTATTTCAATTCATTTTATTCATAATCAGCTTTTACTTATGGTTTTATTGTTCTACTTGCAATAAGTTGGGATGCTTTACTGCTTTAGCTCTTAGTATATTCCCGTGGCCTCAACATGTTTACTATCCCCTCCATGTTTCAACATGATTCTGGTTATGTCTTCTTTAATCCTTAGTATACTCAACATGCACCACATTTTAATTAGTCTCTATACTATACCCAGATTTTTTTTTTCTGAACCTATGTGTAACTATGTTTATTGTGTGTTGTCCTCTCCCCAGTACTCCCTCAATCTGATTCTGTTTAGTCCTTGGCATGAACTCTTGGTGACAAACCATGTTTGTGATTGTTAAGGCTCTGTACAGGTCTGTGATACTTTAGTGCTTCCCTAATATTAATTTGTATACCAATTTGTTCCTATGTATGGCCTATGTGTTAAATTTCCGCAGGTGCGGAAATCGTCCAGTGAAATATTAAAGTCCCAAAACAGTGTTATTCCGGGATTTTCATAAAAACACACTAACTCTCCCTTCTCCAAACCCCTTAGGCATCCATTGAAGCTTCCCTTCACCAATACTTCGTGTGTTAGTAAATCTTAACTTATTTTCTTCATTTTCCATTAATCGTTATTGAATTCCTAATTAAGGTAGAAATTGGGGTAAGTGGGAAGTTTTACGTTATTTCATGTTTGTCATGTCTTTATTCTCCGCATTCTTAAAGTTTCGCTATTTTTATTAAGCAATGATTACAGGATTTTTGTTGGGAATTTGTTGAAAGTTACGAACCATCGTTTCGTTCAGTATTTAAATGATTTTAAATTACTATTGCAAGTTATACGTTGGCTGGCCTAGCGGGTTCAACGTTGGGCGCAGTCACGGCCCAAAGGGTGGGAATTTGGGTCGTGACAAGTGTTTGTGGTTGTCTCATGTGTTGTGTACTGTTTGATGTTGGTTGAATTATCCATCCCCTGTTCTTTTCAAAACTATTTCCTAAGGCACTCACTTGTAAACTTATTTCGAATAAATTATTTTCAGAAATGCTCTTTTAACTCAACTCTTCTAAAATCATCTCCTGTATTTCACTTTATTCTTAGACCTTTAAGTTCTGCCTCCTAAGTGTGAGCACTGCTTTGGGACCCTTGAGCTCCCTCTGTACTCTGACACACTGAGGCTGGCACTTTCACACTGCACTTATTCTACTATGACTTTGAAATCTTGGTGTGAACATTGCCCCGGAGCCCTTGAGGTCCTTAGGGAACTTTGATACACCTGGATTATGAGAAAGACTGTGAAATACCATATGGCAATGAGGTTTTGGAGGATTTTGGCATATCTGCAGGTTCCCTATAGAATAGCTTCTTATTTTTTCTCTATTTCAATTATGTAATTCATGATCCATAGTCTGTAATAATTTATTGTAAACAACTCTTGGGGGATGGATAGTGAAAAGGGAAAGGGATAACTGTGCATGCTATAGATATAAAAGGGTAGAAACCATGCTATTAGGTTTACATCTCATATGTGTGCAATAGAAATCACGTTTAGGACTAACGTGTGCAAAGCATATCGTGCATTAGAAATCATGCTCTTTAGGATCTCATAAACACTGTTTCAGCACTTTACGTCAATACTGTTATATCACTTAGGAACATCTTGTTCAGTAATAACAACAGAAAATGTTGCCATGTGATTATGTCCATGCATTCTGAAAAAAATGTAATTTAAATACTGCCTTAAACGAGTTTTGACAAATCTGCAATCATACTTTACCATGTTCCACGTAGAGATCATGTTCTAGGTAAAAAACTAATAAACATGTCACCTTTGCATATCCAGAACGCATGTCAAAACACTGCAATATTTGTGCATTTAGAGACCATGTTTAGGCTTCTGATTCTGCACCATGCTGCATCCTTGTGCATTAGATACCATGTCCTTAGGATTGCATTTCATTCGTTTAAAGCACACTTAGCCTAATTACTAATAAAAACAACAGCAATCAATTGATAATAAGTCTGCATTCTGAACGCCTAGCACATCATGTTTAAGTAATACAATGTTGAACAGCTCTCATCTAAGTAATTCTGGTAATTAGTATATACTATCTCACACCTAGGCGAAACTTAGGTGATTAATTTGTCTAAAACTAGAAATTTGCCCTCCTGTATATGTTTCTCAGTGCTTAAAAGGTCTCGAATCAGTAGGCAAATTGATTAGGACCCTTTTCTGAGTAATAAAACATGTCTGCATATCTGTTTATATTCTAAACTCACTTAGATACCATGTCTTAGGATTCTAAACTTAAATATTGCCCTTAACTGTGTTTGAGTCGTGTTGTCTAATTGCTTTACTTGTGGAGGTAAACTTGAGCCTTTACTTGCTTTTCTATGTTCCCATTAACTGCAGTCCTATATGCTTTTGCTTGTCACCCTAGAATTTTACCTTAAAAACCTGAGGGTCTGCCTAGTACCTCCCTCCTAGGTTAGTAGTTCTAACCTCCTCCAGGACTAATAGGGAGGGACGGGTAATAGCACGTAATAGAGTTCGTGACCAACACGCGCTTTAATTACCTTTACAGGGTGGGAAAGGGTAGAATATGGATATGATGACCGATGCGGTAATACCACTTGTAGCCCCTCTTTGAGGAGTGTCATACCGGGTATTGCATTGATGTGATCCATATTATTTCAAACCTAGGATATCCTTTGCTTTACATGCTTAGACTGTGACTCTTTTCAAAACTCAGCTTTTCTCTAATTATTTTCAAATACCTTGTATGCTTAAGACTTGAATCCCCTCTTATCTGAGCCTTTATTTGTTTGTTTGCTAAGTTGCACAAATTCACAAAGCTATTTGGTCGGGAACCACACTTGTGGATCCTGAGGGGTTCCTAACACCTTCCCCTTGGGATAATTTCAAGTCCTTACCCTATCTCTGGTTAACAACGTGGTTGTAAATGAACCCATTAGGTGCCCTAACGCACCTTTAAAATCGTTAGGTGGCGACTCTAAAAAATGCAAACCCCTTTCCCAAAAGGAAAGAGTTGCCTCAACCCACAATGTCCTGAACCCGATCTCCGCGAGGAAAAAGGGAGCGCTCGGGCATGGTGACTCTGCTGGGGACTATAGGCTTTTACCATTTCAAATTGTTTTGTGAATTTGTACCTTTATTTTGTTTAATATTGGCACCCTTTCCTATTTCCTTCTACGTGCAATTAATTGTTTATTTCTTTCAAGTACTTACTCTCCCCCAAAACGAAACTAACATGTTTCATTTTTTCCCTTTGTAACCACTTTAAATTATAACTATTGTATTTACCGCTTTCTTAAACGTGCAAATACATGACAACCTTCTTTTAATGCTTATTATTGCATAACCATGCTCGACATTCATACTCCACTCGTGCCAAACAAATACTATAGCAACGCTTGATGAGTGGTTGCGCTCTTCCTATATTAATACCCCCTAAATTTGGAAAGTCTTATTTGCGGTAAAACAAGTCGATCAACGGTGCAGTCGACGGTTACGTGTCTTCCCCCTTGAGTTGTCCGCTCAAGGGTACCGGTCTAAATCTAACGACCCGACCGGTCGTTTTGCGTATTCGGACCTCGATTCCCCAAATAATACTTCCCGTAGCAGCTTATCGTGAATTGTGACTTGCGGGGATGGGTGGTTCGGGATTTGGAAGTGTTTAGAATAGTGGTTCTTTAAGGTTGGCTTTTAAGGCCAAGTTTGACTTCGGTCAACATTTTGAGTAAACGACCTCGGAATCGAGTTTCGATGATTCCAGTAGCTTTGTATGATGATTTCGGACTTGTACGTAAGTCTGGAATGGGTTTTGGACGACCCGAGAGCGTTTCAGCACCAAATAGCGAAATAGAGTTTCCTTAAGTTTAAATTTTAGTTTGGAACGTGATTTTGTGTTATTGAGGTCCGAACGGAATTACGAGACCGGAAATAGTTCCGTTATGTCATTCATGACTTGCCTGCAAATTTTGGTGTCATTCCGAGTGGTATAGGTCGGTTCGGCATATTGAAAACAAATTCAAGAACTTAGAAATTCTTAAGTTTGATTCTAGGGGTTTTGAGGGGTGATTTTGAGATTTAGCGTTATTTGGGGTGTTTTGAAGGCTCGAGCGAGTCCGTATTATGAATTAGGACTTGTTAGTATAATTGCACGGGGGCTCGGGTTGGCCCAGGTGCCTCCCGGACATCAAACGGAGCCAAAAACCAGCAGCTTCAGCTGCTGGTGCACCAGATCTGGTGTGACCGCAGGTGCGGTTGCCTAGGTCGCAGTTGCGAGACCGTCCCTGCGGTCAAGGCTCCGCAGGTGCGACCCCCAGGGGAGCTGGTCCTATTCCGCAGGCGCGACCTCGCAGGTGCGAGGTTTGTCCGCTGGTGAGGGACTTCCTCTTCAGGTGCGGCCCCAGGACTCCTAGGCCACTTCCGCAGGTGCGACCTTTCGCTCGCAGGTGAGAGACCGCAGGTGCGGTCCTCGAGCCGCAGGTGCGAGATCACTGGAGGTAGTGATCTCATTTAATACGGGATTTGGCCATTTTTCACCATTTCTTCTCCTCCATTGGCGATTTTGAGAGCTTTCAAGAGGGTATTCATCCTAGCTACTAAGAGGTAAGTAAATTCTATTTTAAGGTTAGATTATTACACCAAAACTTAGGTAGATTAACATCTAATTAGTGGAAATAAAAGGGGTTAGAGTGAAAACCTAGGGTTGATGAACTTTAGGGAATTTCACCACTTTTCAACCATGAAATCATATAAAAATTATATATTAATGACCCTTAGGCTATGGGTGAGTGTTATCTTCGAAAATTTCCGGAATCCGAGCATGTGGGCCCGGGGGTGTATTTTGGGATTTCTTCAAGAATGGTGAATTTACTAAATAAGTAGGAGAATTTCCATACTTTGAGCATGCATTGACGTAGTTATATATCATTTGACTAGTTTCGGGTCCTCGGGTGTAAGGTTTGGAGTTTCGGGTGCGTTCTTGGCCGGGAAGTTGATCCTACGCGAGGTGAGTCTCCTTTCCAACCTTGTAAGAGGGAATTGTCCCCATAGGTAAATGTAAACGATTGAATTGTCCTTATTTTCGGGAGCTACGCGCAAAGTGACGAGAGTCCGTGCGTAGCTACTACTTTGTTGTGTCGGGTAGATATTAGGATTTCACAAGCATGCTTCTATGTGCCTTACCTGCATCTTTACTTGTGTTCATGGTTGCTCATTATCCTTGAAATTGACATGAGAAATTCGGAAGCTATGTGTAAGTTAAGTGCATAAATCCTTGAATTTAAGAATAATCCATGATAAATTCCTTAATTTCTTGATAATTCTGTGTATGTCAACGAGCACCCGTGTTGCATGTATAATTCGTGAGCGGGGTAGCCTTATATTTATGTCAACCGCGTCGCATGATCGATTCGCGAGCGGAGTAATAGATGCATCTATGGTTCGTGCCACTCGACCCTCGACAGTGCACATTTAAATTTCTGCGTCGCTTCCGTCGTACGCCTCGGCATATTATATGCTATGTGCTTGATTGAGAGTCTTATTATTATTCTTATCAATTAAATTGTTCTGTGAGAAAGAAACTTGTGTTTATTACTTGGCCCTTGCAGGGAGATTGTTATCTTTGTAAACGGATGCTTCATGTCTACTTGTTTTCCATAAATGATTATTACTATTTAGATTCATTAAATCATATTATTGATGACGACCCTAGTGAGTAACACGTCTACCTCTCGTCACTACTTCTTCGAGTTTAGACGGGATACTTAATGGGTACATATTTGTTTATATGTACTCATGCTATACTTCTGTACTTAAATGTACAGGTTCTGAGGTTGTTGCACCTGGTCACCATTCGGGTGTTCGTCGCTAAGAGTACTACATGGATTTGACTACACGGTGAGCTGCTCTTCTTGGCGTTCTGCAACGGCACTGTGGAGTTTCTATCATTTTTGGGATATTCCTGTCTACCCCCTTTCAGACAGTTGTACATTCATTTTTTCTGTTTGTATATTCCACTAGTCGCATGTGGACTTGTGACACTAGGTCTTGGAACATGTAGTTGATTCACTAGTATTATACTACTCTGTTTATGCTGGCAAATGATTTTTGAGTTACTTTAAATTACATTGCCTCGTTTCCTCACTTTCATTTAAGGACTGCTTAAATTAAAACTGGATAAGTATTCGAACATCTCATTTGTTTAAGTAATTTCGTTAGTAACTAGTGTTGTCTTACCTGACTTCGGTGTTGGGCGCCATCACAACCTGAGTAGGAATTCGGGTCGTGACAACATGGTATCAGAACTCTAGGTTCACGTAGGTTTCACAAGTCACAGGCAAACCTAGTAGAGTCTTGCAGATCGATACAGAGACGTTTGTATTTATCTTCGGGAGGCTACTGGGTGTTAGGAAAACCTCTCATTATTCTTATCCTATCGTGCAGTCGATGGTCTTACTAAATCTCACTCTTCTATTCTCTCACAGATGGTGAGGACTCGTACAGCTGATATTCCAGGCCCGGGAGATACCGCTACCCCCGTAGTCCCAGGCCGTGGCAGAGGCCAAGGGAGGGCACCGGCCTGAGGTAGGGGACGAGGGCGTCCTAGAGTAACCCCATTAGCACCTCCAGAGGACCCTATCCCTGAGGAGCGGGGTGACATGCCCCCAGCAGATCCAGCTCCGATGGATTTCGCTACAGCACAGGGCTTCCAGGAGGTCATGGGCCGTATGATGCGGTTCATGGATACTATGACTCAGACTGGTTTATTTCTAGCGGATCCTGCTACATCTCAGGCGGGAGGGGGAGTTCAGACCCCTACCACCCAGGCTGCAGGTCATGCAACGGCAGTATATCAGACTCCGGGTACTCTACCTGCGGGTGGAGCACAGCCAGCAGTAGCACCTGAGCTTAGACCAGCTGCGGACGGCGATCCGCAGAAGTTACTTGATAGATGGACTCGATTGCACCCTCCTATCTTCGGAGGTGAGAGGGGCAAGGATGCCCAGGACTTTATTGATAGGTGCAGGGATAGACTGCACAACATGAGGATTTTGGAGTCCCACGGAGTTGATTTCACTACTTTTCAGCTAGAGGGAAGGGCCCGCAGATGGTGGCAGTCATTCATCCTGGGTAGGCCAGCAGGTTCCCTTCCTCTCTCATGAGAGCAGTTCACTCAGCTTTTCCTAGACAGGTATATTCATCCCTCTGAGAGGGAAGAGCTGCGGTATCAGTTTGAGCAGCTAGAGTAGGGGAAGATGACAGTGACGGATTACGAGGCCAGGTTTTTAGAGTTGTCCTGTTATGCCCTCATGATTGTTCCTACGGATGCTGAGAGAGTGCGGAGATTTGTAGCAGGGCTGCACTCAGTTATTAAGGACAACATGGCCCGAGAAGTGGAGATGGGTACTCCTTATCAACTTGTGGTCGAGATAGCTCGCCGGATCGAGGGTTACCGGTCGAGGGGTAGGGAGCAAGGTCAGCAGGATAAAAGGGATAGATTTTTGGGAGATTTCAGATGTGCCCCAGGAAGGGGCAGGGGTCAGTTCAGCAGAGGCCAGCCTAGCAGGCCTCCATACTCAGATCCTCCACCACCTCCCCGTGGTGTTCCAGTGAGTCCTTACTTTAGTGCCATGCCGGAGAGTTCTTACCGCCCACCGGCCATTCAGGGTTCCTCCGGCGGGTATTCAGGTCATCAGGGTTCTCCCAGTCCTTACTTCAGTGCGATGCCAGAGGTTTCTCACCGTCCCCCAGCTATTCAGGGTTCTTCTTCAGGGCAGCAGGACATGCCTCCAGTGAGATGCTATGAGTGTGAGGATTCAGGCCATCTGAGGAGGACTTGTCCCAGACTTCGGGGCAAGGCTGTTCAGTAGAGTTATCAGCCTACATACTCAGCACCGGCGCTCCGTCCACCCAGAGGTGGAGGACAGGCTGGTAGAGGTCATCCCAGAGGTGGAGGCCAGTCAGGGGGAGCTCATCTAGCTCCTATTCAGTTCAGCCAAGGTCAGTCTTCAGGTACTCCAGCTAGATTCTATGATATCCCGGCCCGAGCAGATGCGGTGGCCTCAGACGCTGTGATCACAGGTACTATTTCAGTATGTGGTAGGGAGGCATCAGTGCTATTTGATCCAGGATATACTCATTCATATGTGTCAGCCTTATTTGCTTGTTTTCTGGATGTTCCTCGGGAGTCCTTGGATTCTCCTATATATGAGTCCACTCATGTAGGCGATTCTGTGGTGGTAGACCGGGTCTATCGATCTTGTGTGATCACCTTTTGTGGATTCGAGACTAGAGCGGACCTTCTATTGCTCGACATGGTTGATTTCGAGATCATCCTGGGCATGGATTGTCTATCTCCTCATCATGCCATCTTGGATTGCCATGCCAAAACGGTTACTTTGGCCATGCCCGAGTTACCTAGGCTGGAATGGAGGGGTTCCTCAGTTGGTGCAGCTAATAGAGTTATTTCCTTCCTGAAGGCTCGACATATGGTCGAGAAGGGTTGTTTGGCGTATATGGCTTATGTGCGGGACATCGCCACCGAGTTTCCAAAGATTGATTCAGTGCCAGTTGTTTGAGAGTTTGCGGATGTCTTTATTTCAGACCTTCCGGGCATGCCTCTGGATCGAGATATCAATTTTTGTATTGATGTAGCTCCAGGCACTCAGCATATTTCTATTCCCCCGTACCGTATGGCTCCGAAGGAGTTGAAGGAGCAGCTTGAGAAGTTGTTGGCTAAGGGGTTTATCGGGCCGAGTATGTTGCCGTGGGGCGCTCCAGTTCTATTTGTAAAGAAGAAAGATGGGTCCATGCGGATGTGTATCGATTACCGCCAGTTGAACAAGGTAACTATTAAGAACAAGTATCCATTACCGCGCATCGATGATTTGTTTGACCAGCTGCTGGGTGCCAGGGTATTTTCTAAAATTGACTTGAGATCGGGGTATCATCAGCTGAAGATTCGGGCTTCGGATGTTCCGAAGACTGCTTTTCGTACGAGATATGGCCATTACGAGTTCCTAGTGATTTCCTTCGGCTTGACTAATGCCCCGACAACATTTATGGATTTGATGAACAGGGTGTTCAGGCCGTATATTGATTCCTTTGTCATCGTCTTCATTGATGGCATTTTGATTTACTCACGTAGCATGGGAGAACACGAGCAGCACTTGAGAGTTGTGCTCCAGAACTTGCGAGAACAGAAGATATATGCTAAGTTCTCCAAGTGTGAGTTTTGGTTGGACTCCGTGGCATTCTTGGGGCATGTGGTATCTAGAGAGGGTATCAAGGTTGATCCTAAGAAGATTGAGGCAGTTCAGAGTTGGCCACGTCCTACTTCAGCGACAGAGATCAAGAGTTTCTTGGGTCTAGCAGGCTACTACCGGCGATTTGTGGAGGGCTTTTCATCCATTCCAGCCCCATTGACTAGATTGACTCAGAAGAATGCTCCATTTCGATGGTCTGACGAGTGTGAAGCGAGCTTTCAGAAGCTCAAGACTGCATTGACTTCGGCACCGGTTCTGGTATTGCCTTCCGGTTCGGGGATGTATACGGTGTATTGTGATGCTTCACGCGTTGGCTTGGGGTGTGTACTGATGCAGGAAGGGAAAGTTATTGCTTATGCTTCGCGCCAGCTGAAGGTTCATGAGAAGAATTACCCTGTGCACGATTTGGAGTTGGCGGCGATTGTTCATGCTCTTAAGATTTGGAGGCATTACTTATATGGGGTGTCTTGTGAGGTTTATACAGACCACCGCAGCCTGCAACACTTGTTCAAGCAGAGGGATCTTAATTTGAGGCAGCGCAGGTGGCTTGAGTTACTAAAGGATTATGACATCACCATTCTCTATCATCCGGGCAAGGCGAATGTGGTAGCAGATGCTTTGAGTAGGAAGGCGAAGAGTATGGGCATCTTGGCCTATATTGCAGCAGAGGAAATACCACTAGCCTTGGACATTCAGTCCTTGGCCAATCGCTTGGTGAGATTAGATATTTCAGAGCCTCGTCGAGTTCTAGCTTATGTGGGTGCTCAGTCTTCATTATTGGGGGAGATTAAGGCTCGACAGTATGATGACCTGTGTTTGGAAGAACTACGGGAGACCGTGGTTCAGGGTGGTGCCAAGGAGGTTACTATTGGCGAGGATGGTGTTCTGAGACTTCAGGATCGTTTGTGTGTTCCAAATGTTGATGGCCTGAGGCAGAGGATTCTTGAGGAGGCACACAGTTCGCGGTTTTCTGTTCACCCTGTTTACGAAGATGTATCGTGATTTGAAGCAGCATTTCTGGTGGAGACGGATGAAGAGGGACATTGTGGAGTATGTGGCTAGGTGTCTTAATTGCCAGCAGGTTAAATATGAGCACCAGAGGCCAGGGGTCCTACTTCAGCAGATGCATATTTCTGAGTGGAAGTGGGAGCGCATTACTATAGACTTCGTGGTTGGGTTGCCTCGGACGTTGCAGAAGGTTGACGCGGTTTGGGTTGTTGTGGACAGATTGACCAAATCAGCGCATTTCATCCCTGTGGCTACTACTTATACTTCTGAGAGGTTAGCTCAGATCTACATTCGAGAGATAGTCCGGTTGCATGGTGTACCGGTGTCCATCATATCAGATCGAGGTCCTCAGTTCGCCTCGCACTTCTGGAGAGCATTGCACAGAGAGATGGGTACTCGGATAGATCTCAGCACAGCATTTCATCCACAGACTGATGGTCAGTCAGAGCGTACAGTTCAAATATTGGAGGACATGCTCAGAGCATGTGTTCTTGACTTTGGAGGCCAGTGGGACCAGTTCTTGCCTTTGGCCGAGTTCGCCTACAATAATAGTTACCAGTACAGCATCGAGATGACTCCATTTAAGGCTTTATATGGTCGGCGATGTCGTTCCCCTATCGGGTGGTTTGAGCCTGGTGAGGCTAAGTTATATGGTATAGACCTGGTGAGAGATGCTTTAGAGAAGGTGAAGTTAATTCAGGAGAGGCTCCGCACAGCACGGTCCAGACAGAAGAGCTACGCAGATCAGAGGGCACGTGATGTGTCATTCATGGAGGGAGATAAGGTTTTGCTGAAGGTTTTGCCGATGAAGGGTATTATGAGATTCGGGAAGAAGGGCAAGTTGAGCCCGAGGTTCATAGGTCCCTTCGAGATATTGAGGCGAGTTGGAGAGGTTGCTTATGAGCTTGCCTTACCTCCCAGCTTATCAGCAGTCCATCTGGTATTCCATGTATCCATGCTCCGGAGATACCACGCCGACTTCTCTCATGTTGTTGATTTCAGTACTATTCAGTTGGATGAGAGTTTGGGCTACGAGGAAGAGCCAGTTTCTATTATTGATAGACAGGACCGCCAGTTGAGATCTAAGAGAATTTTTGTTGTAAAAGTCAAGTGGCAGGGCCAGCCGGTCGAGGAGGCGACTTGGGAGTCCGAGGAGGACATACGGAGCAGATATCCACACTTATTCAGCAATTCAGGTATGATTCTAGACCCGTTCGAGGACGAACGTTTATTTAAGAGGTGGAGAATGTAACGACCCGACCGGTCGTTTTGCGTATTCGGACCTCGATTCCCCAAATAATACTTCCCGTAGAGGCTTATCGTGAATTGTGACTTGCAGGGACGGGTGGTTCGGGATTTGGAAGTGTTTAGAATAGTATAGGAACACTTGGTTCCTTAAGGTTGGCTTTTAAGGCCAAGTTTGACTTCGGTCAACATTTTGGGTAAACGACCTCGGAATCGAGTTTCGATGATTCCAGTAGCTTCGTATGATGATTTTGGACTTGTACGTAAGTCCGGAATGGGTTTTGGACGACCCGAGAGCGTTTCAGCGCCAAATAGGGAAATAGAGTTTCCTTAAGTTTGAAATTTAGTTTGGAATGTGATTTTGTGTTATCGAGGTCCGAACGGAATTCCGAGACCGGGAATAGTTTCGTTATGTCATTCATGACTTGCCTGCAAATTTTGGTGTCATTCCGAGTGGTATAGGTCGGTTCGGCGCATTGAAACCAAATTCAAGAACTTAGAAATTCTTAAGTTTTATTCTAGGGGTTTTGAGGGGTGATTTTGAGATTTAGAGTTGTTTTGGGTGTTCCGAAGGCTCGTGCGAGTCCGTATTATTAATTAGGACTTGTTGGTATAATTGCACGGGGGCTCGAGTCGGCCCAGGTGCCTCCTGGACATCAAACGGATCCAAAAATTAGCAGCTTCAGTTGTTGGTGCACCAGATCTGGTGTGACCGCAGGTGCGGTTGCCCAGGTCGCAGGTGCGAAACCGTCCCTGCGCTCAAGGCTCCGCAGATGCGACCCCCAGGGGAGCTGGTCCAATTCCGCAGGTGCGGACCTTCTCTCACAGGCGCGACCTCGCAGGTGCGAGGTTTGTCCGCTGGTGAGGGACTTCCTCTGCAGGTGCGGCCCCAGGACTCCTAGGCCACTTCCGCAGGTGCGACCTTTCGCTCGCAGGTGCGAGACCGGAGGTGCGGTCCTCGAGCCGCAGGTGCGAGATCACTGGAGGTAGTGATCTCATTTAATACGGGATTTGGCCATTTTTCACCATTTCTTCTCCTCCATTGGCGATTTTGAGAGCTTTCAAGAGGGTATTCGGCCTAGCTACTAAGAGGTAAGTAAATTCTATTTTAATGTTAGATTATTACACCAAAACTTAGGTAGATTAACATCTAATTAGTGGAAATCAAAGGGGTTAGAGTGAAAACCTAGGGTTGATGAACTTTAGGGAATTTCACCACTTTTCTACCATGAAATCATATAAAAATTATATGTTAATGACCCTTAGGCTATGGGTGAGTGTTAACTTCGAAAATTTCCGGAATACGAGCATGTGGGCCTGGGGGTGTATTTTGGGATTTCTTCAAGAATGGTGAATTTACTAAATAAGTAGGAGAATTTCCATACTTTGAGCATGCATTGACGTAGTTATATATCTTTTGACTAGTTTCGGGTCCTCGGGTGTAAGGTTTGGAGTTTCAGGCGCGTTCTTGGACGGGAAGTTGATCCTACGCGAGGTGAGTCTCCTTTCCAACCTTGTAAGAGGGAATTGTCCCCATAGGTAAATCTAAATGATTGAATTGTCCTTATTTGCAGGGGCTACGTACGCGCAAAGTGACGAGGGTTCGTGTGTAGCTACTACTTTGTTGTGTCGGGTAGAAATTAGGATTTCACAAGCATGCCTTTATGTGCCTTACCTGCATCTTTACTTGTGTTCCTGGTTGCTTGTTATCCTTGAAATTGACATGAGAAATTCGAAAGCTATGTGTAAGTTAAGTGCATAAATCCTTGAATTTAAGAATAATCCATGATAAATTCCTGAATTTCCTGATAATTCTGTGTATGTCTACGAGCACCGGTGCCGCATGTATAATTCATGAGCGGGGTAGCCTTATATTTATGCCAACCCTGTCGCATGATCGATTCGCGAGCGTAGTAATAGATGCATCTATGGTTCGTGCCGCTCGACCCTCGGCAGTGCACATTTAAATTTCTGCGTCGCTTCGGCCGTACGCCTCGGCATATTATATGCTATGTGCTTGATTGAGAGTCTTATTATTATTCTTACCAATTAAATTGTTCTGTGAGAAAGAAACTTGTGATTTATTACTTGGCCCTTGCAGGGAGATTGTTATCTTTGTAAACGGATGCTTCATGTCTACTTGTTTTCCATAAATGATTATTACTGTTTAGATTCATTAAATCATATTATTGATGACGACCCTAGTGAGTAACACGTCTACCTCTCGTCACTACTTCTTCGAGTTTAGACGGGATACTCACTGGGTACATATTTGTTTATATGTACTCATGCTACACTTCTGTACTTAAGTGTATAGGTTCTGAGGTTGTTGCACCTGGTCACCATTCGGGTGTTCGTCGCTGAGAGTACTACCAGGATTTGACTACACGGTGAGCTGCTCTTCCTGGCGTTCTGCAGCGGCACTGTGGAGTTTCTATCATTTTTGGGATATTCCTGTCTACCCCCTTTCAGACAGTTGTACATTCATTTTTTTCTGTTTGTATATTCCACCAGTCGCCTGTGGACTTGTGACACTAGGTCTTGGCACATGTAGTTGACTCACTAGTATTATACTACTCTGTTTATGCTGGCAAACGATTTTTGAGTTACTTTAAATTACATTGCCTCGTTTCCTCACTTTCATTTAAGGACTGCTTAAATTAAAACTGGATAAGTATTCGAACATCTCATTTGTTTAAGTAATTTCGTTAGTAACTAGTGTTGGCTTTCCTGACTTCGGTTTTGGGGGCCATCACGACCTGAGTAGGAATTCGGGTCGTGACACTAAAACCCCATAGAAACTTTACTCTATTATATTTTTGCATGCATCATGATCAGACCTAGTCAAGCTAAAGTGTTGTCCGCGCGATAGCTTTTAAGATAGCCTTATCCAAATGTCCACCGGGTTTCCTAAACCCAAACGGACATCATCACGTTCTGTGCATTACTTTGGAGAACTAAATGCTTCATGCTAATTTTTGATATTAAACAGTCGAGTCGGGTGGGGGTAAGTTCCTAACCCTACTTGCCTTGCAGAAACATGAGGCACGAAGTCCCCAAATTCAGCATGGTCTCCAATATCCACCCAAGATTGCTGAGTTGGTGGGAGGACCTGCACTCTAGAAACAAGGATCTCGTCAGAAAATACTTAGGCAATGTACCATCTCTCCTAGAAATCCAGCCTAACAACATGATAATAGAGGTTGCTACCCTGTTCTGCGATTGCGAAAGTTCCGTGTTCCGCTTTAGGAACATTGAAATGACGCCTTTGCTGGAGAAAATAGGAGGACTGGCTGGCCTAGTGTGGGAAACCCCGGGGTTGCTGATGCCTGAGTACCGCACAGGCAAAAGTTTCCTTAAAATGATGGGTCTGAAGAAGAATGCGGAACTGGTATGCTTAAAGAATCATACATACCTTTTCATTATTTGTACGAGAGGTACGACCACAACAAATCATACCGTACCTACTATGACGAGTTTGCTATCACCTCCCTGGGACACATCCATCGTAGAGTGTTCGTCTTCATGTTTTGCTTTTTGGGTTGGATCGTGTTTCCAATGAAGAAGGAGAGAATTCATACCAGGATGGCCATGGTGACTAAGACACTAATGGAAGGAGTAGATGGGCAAGACTTCAACATTATGCCTATGATCATTGCAGACATATATCGGGCCTTGGAAAAGTGTCAACAAGGAGCAAGACATTTCAAAGGTTGCTATCTATTACTTCAACTTTGGCTCATGGAACATCTCCAAAGAGGTGAATACCGACAAGACATTCATCGAAGGATCTGGTCAACCGAAGAGAATGAATTACATCCCCGACATGGTCGCTCAGCCTTAGAATGCCGAAGGATGGGTTGAGCTCTTTGTTAACCTGACTGAAGAATAGGTTCAATGGATGTTTTAGTGGTTTCCGACAGATGAGTTCATCATCCGATCCCGAGATACACCATTTCTGATACTGATTGGTTTAAGGGGGACATACCCTTACGTCCCTCTTCGAGTTATGAGGCAAGCATGTAGGAAGCAAGTCATACCTAGGGTCGACAAAATGATCCATCTTCGAGCATACTTCCAAAATGATGACAATCCTCACAAGTGCCAAGCCCAGCACCTGTGGCACTGCAAGATTGTACTTGAGAAGGACACCATCGAGCCGGACAGGTATCATGCCGTTGTACCCCTTTCTATCTTGGTTGGTTAGAAGATAATTGGGGTGATCAGAGCAAGCCAGGGTACATCTGAGGCCATAGAGTTATAGATGAAAGGGTTGAAGCGCAAGTCAAATTCAACCAGCTGCGCAAAAGGATCCGTGAATGCGAGGATGAGCACCACAAAATACATGAATCTAACAAGAAGTTGATCGAGGAGTAATAAGACATGGCTATCAGCACCAACAAAAGGTTGGGATACTTAGAACGAGGTATAGTCGAGCTAGAGGAGAAATTCATCAAAAGGGTCGAAGACTGTCAGAAGGTTGAGGGGACCGAAGGCGGATATCTAGCCAGAACATACCTGTTGCTGGGACTTCGCGAGCTGGGAAAGCTGTTCGAGGGAAGCAGGAATGTCGAGTCTGGGGAAGGTCTTTCTGGGACCAAATAGATAGGAATGTCTTTATTTTCTCTATCGATGTAATAAGGCCAATGGCCATTAATGACTTTTAATTCTTCGTTCGTTTAGTGTCGTTTTGGGATTTGTCTATTTACTTATCAATAAAATGAGTCATTTAGCATTTTAAGTTCTCCAAACCAACTTGTCGCTAGGCCTACCTCGGGCATAAAGAGGTTCCCAAATTAGGACACGCTTTACATTCCCGCGCTATGTGTTTAAATACTGCAATAATTTTCATAATCCTCACTGACTTGGCTACCTTTTGTTTTTGTTTTTGTTTTCTTTCTTTTTATTATTCCCCTCTCCAAAGGTTAGTTCATGCACTCTGGCATCATCATCTTATCTCACAAGATCCATGGGACTTCCACCCACTCCTCCTCTTAGTCCTCCTAAAGGTAAAGGCAAAAAGAAGATGGAAGATTCAAGCAGTTATTCTCGATGAGGAGGGGGAGGAAAACCCTTCCATACAGGCTGTGAGTAGAGGAACATATCTCAAGAACTGGACTATCAGGACGACCAAAGCCCGACGAGCCTCGGGGTAGCAAGGCTAAAACAAGCATTACTTACTATTTTCTTTACTAAAATGATTTTCCCTTTCCGCATTTTTTAATTCCTGCAATAAGATCCTCAATGTTCAAAACAGTTATTCAATTTATCAAAGCATTTTCTAATTTGTCTTATGAATCAAATATTTATCATTACTGTTTTCTCTCATTACTTTATCTATACAACATTACTATTACTTGTCTTGATGAACCAATGTCCGTGACATGCAACGAGACAACGCAACAAACGGACATTGATTCAGGGGAAGATGCTATACCCGACGAGATTGTCAAAGAAGTTGAAAACTTTGAGAACAGACCTAAGTCCAACCTGGACGAGACTGAAATTATCAACTTGGGAGATTCGGAAAACGTCAAGGAAACACGGATCAGCATTCTTTTGTCACCGTCAGAAAATAAAAAATACATAGATTTTCTGAAGGAGTATGAGGAAATATTCGCCTGATCGTATGATGACATGACTGGTCTAAGTACGTATATTGTAGGTCACAAACTGCCAACCAATCCAATGTGTCTTCCAGTAAAGCAAAAGCTCAGAAAGTTCAAACCCGACATGAGTTTGAAAATCAAGGAAGAAGTTACCAAGAAGATCAACGCCAAGGTTCTCAGGGTAGTTGAGTACCCTACATGGTTAGCAAACATTGTGACAATGCCAAAGAAGGATGGGAAGGTCAGATTTTGTGTCGGCTACCGAGATCTCAAACGGGCCAGTCCAAAAGACGACTTCCCATTGCCAAATATACATATCCTGATTGACAATTGCGCCAAGCATGAACTACAATCATTTGTGGATTGCTTCGCTGGTTATCATCAGATCTGGATGGATGAGGAAGATGCTTAGAAAACGGCTTTCATTATGCCGTGGGGAGTGTACTGTTACAATATGATGTCGTTCGGCTTGAAGAACGCTGGGGCCACATACATGAGGGATATGACCACCATATGCCACGACATGATTCACAAGGAGATCGAGGTATACATGGATGATGTTATTATCAAGTCCAGGAAATCCATTGACCACATAGAATATTTGAGGAAGTTCTTCAATAGGTTGCGAAAATACAATCTGAAGCTGAACCCCGAAAAGTGTGCACTCGGGGTTCCTGCTGGGAAGTTGCTGGGATTTATTGTGAGCCGCCGGGGAATAGAATTGGATCCGTCAAAAGTCAAGGCCATTCAGGAACTACCGCCACCAAGGAACAAGAAAGATGTGATGAGTTTCTTGGGGAGGCTCAATTACATTAGTTGATTCATAACATAGTCTACAGTTATCTATGAGTCGATCTTCAAGATGCTGAAGAAGGATGTCGCGACCAAATGGACCGATGATTGTCAAAGGGCTTTCGACAGAATTAAGGAATATCTGTCAACACCAGCAGCCCTAGTACCGCCTGAGCCAGGTAGACCTTTGTTACTCTACATTGCAGTGTTAGAAGGAGCCTTCGGCTGCGTTCTGGGGCAGCATGATGAAACGGGGAGAAAAGAGCAGGCAATTTACTATCTCAACAAGAAGTTCACTCCGTATGAGGCCCGGTATTCTCTATTGGAATGCACCTGTTGCGCTCTGACTTGGGTAGCTCAAAAGCTGAGGCATTATTTCTGTGCCTACACCACTTATCTCATATCAATGATGGATCCTTTGAAGTACATCTTTCAGAAGCCCATGCCCACTGGCAAGCTAGCCAAGTGGAAAATCTTACTGAGTGAGTTCGACATTGTTTATGTAACTCAGAAAGCAGTCAAGGGGCAGGCACTGGCAGACCATCTTTCCGAGAACCCCATGGATGGAGAATACGAACCCTTAAAAACATATTTCCTTGATGAGGAGGTGTCGTTCATAGGGGAAGACATTGCAGAATCCTATGACGGTTGGAGGATGTTCTTCAACGGAGCCGCAAACTTCAAAGGAGTTGGCATTGGAGAAGTCTTAATATCAGAAACCGGCTAGCATTACCCGGTATCCGCCAAACTCAGATTCCCCTGCACCAACAATATGGAAGAGTATGAAGCCTGCATCTTAGGGCTCAACATGGCCATTGACATGAACGTTCAGGAGTTGTTAGTAATTGGTGACTCAAATTTGCTGGTACATCAGGTACAAGGAGAATGAGCAACCAAGAATTCCAAGATACTACTGTATCTGCATCACGTACAGGAGTTAAGAAAGAGGTTCACAAAGATAGAATTTCAGCATGTCCTCAGAATCCAGAATGAGTTCATCGATGCATTGGCTAATTTGTCCTCAATGATCCAGCATCCGGACAAGAATTTTATTGACCCTACTCCCATAAAGATCCATAATCAGTCAGCTTACTGTGCCCATGTCGAAGAGGAAGCAAACGAAAATCCTTGGTTTCATGACATCAAGGAATATTTGGCAAAAGGAGATTACCCAAAGCTGGCGAATCCTACTCAGAAACGCACACTTCGAAGACTATCCAACAATTTCTTTCACAACGGAGGGATCCTGTATAGGAGAACACCCGATTTGGGGCTATTAAGGTGTGTTGACGCAAAAGAAGCATCAAAACTACTAGAGGAAGTTCAAGTTGGGACTTGTGGTCCACATATGAACGGTTTTGTTCAGGCAAAGAAGATACTCAGAGCTAGTTAATTTTGGATGACTATGGAAACTGACTGCATCTAGTATGTCCGGAAATGCCGCCACTGTCAGATACATGGAGATATGATAAGGGTACCTCCAAATGAACTCAATGCAACAAGCTCACCATAGTCGTTCGCCGCCTGGGGCATAGACGTTATTGGACCAATCGAGCATGCCGCCTCCAACGGACATAGGTTCATTCTGGTAGCCATTGCTTACTTCACTAGAAGGGTCGAAGCAGCCTCCTACAAAGCAGTTACTAAGAAAGTCGTGGCCGACTTTATCCGCGACCGCATTGTTTGTCGGTTCGGAGTTCCAGAGTCAATCATCACCGATAATGGTTCCAATCTCAACAGTGACTTGATGAAAACTATGTGTGAAACCTTCAAGATAAAACACAAGAATTCCACAGCATACACACCTCAAATGAATGGAGTTGTAGAGGCCGCCAACTAAAACATCAAGAAGATACTGAGGAAGATGATAGAAAGGCACAAGCAGTGGCATGAGAAGTTATCATTTGCCTTATTGGGATATCTCACCACAGTCCGCACATCAACAAGGGCAACTCCCTATGTGCTAGTTTATGGTACATAGGCGGTTATCCCCGCTGAAGTTGAGATTCCATCTCTAAGAATTACAAGAAGCTGAGCTCAGAGACGTAGAATGGGTAAAGAACCGTATGAGCAACTAGCCCTCATAGACGGAAAGAGAATGAACGCAATCTGTCATGGTCAACTCTATCAGAACAGAATGACCAGATCCTTCAACAAGAAAGTCAAGCCGAGACAGTTCACACCAGGGTAGCTGGTGTTAAAGAAGATCTTTCCACATCAAGATGAAGCCAAAGGGAAATTCTCTCCCAACTGGCAAGGCCCATACATGGTTCACCGAGTGCTGACCGGAGGAGCACTTATACTTGCTGAATTGGACGGAGAGGTTTGGCCGAAACCAATCAATTCAGATGCAGTCAAGCGTTATTACGTGTAATCCTTTATGCTTCTATCAATGTTGTAAATTGAACTACGCCTGACCTGATTCCCGTTTAAGAGAGGATACGTAGGCAGCCCTATGGGTTCGGTCACAATTCAATAAAAATTTCATTTTTCCCCGCAATTGGAAACTGGGGCAGAATTTTGAGGAGGACCCTCAAAATTCCGAAGCAAGTTCAGCTGATCACCGCATGAGCAACAGTCAGAAGCATCCATCCGTCAAACTGGGGCAGAATTTTGAGGAGGACCCTCAAATTTCTGTAGCAAGAGAGGTTGCAATGTCTCGAACCGTGTCACGGTCGTCGGTTCATCTAAAACTATTTTGGATTATATGTGTATATTATACTTTTACAAAATCATGCATACTTATTCTTGAAACAGTTTGTATAGCAAATGCTACCCCTAATAATACAGATCGAGATGAACGAGTCAAGCAGAGCCAGCGGGGATACGAACTAACCTTTCCCCTTTACAAAACTCACGATTTTTCTATAGATGCAGGCACAAAGAACAAACACGCAGAGAAGTCTCAAATTTCATCACAATCGCAAAGGCCAAAGTTCGATGTCCACACAAAAGGAGAAACATGTTCAAAATCACAATCCTCAAAACCATCACACTTGCTGTCGTCTATTATCAATACAAATAATGCCCCGCAATCACAAATGCCCTCAATAATCACAGTGCCGCAATTTATCACTAGCTAAGAATTCCTACCGTCATTTATTTTCTGCATAAGGCTACCTTTCTGCCTTCCAACTTGCATAAGGACTAAACGTTGTCTCCATCTACATTGAATAAGGCTACCATTATGCCTTCCAACTTGCATAAGGCTACCTTTCTGCCTTCCAAGACTAAACACTGTCTCCATCCGCATTGCATAAGGCTACCATTCTGCCTTCCAACTTGCATAAGGCTACCTTTGTTCCTTCCAAGACTAAACATTGTCTCCATATGCATTGCATAAGGCTACCATTCTTCCTTCCAACTTGCATAAGGCTACCATTCTGCCTTCCGAGGTTAAACTCTACCTCCATCTGCATTGCATAAGGCTACCTTTCTGCCTTCCAAGACTAAACACTGTCTCCATCCGCATTGCATAAGGCTACCATTCTGCCTTCCGAGGTTAAACTCTACCTCCATCTGCATTGCATAAGGCTACCTTTCTGCCTTCCGATACTAAACGATGTCTCCATATGCACTCGCATCTCGCATAAGGCTACCATTATGCCTTCCGAGGTTAAGCTCTACCTCCATCTGCATTTGCATAAGGCTACTATTCTGCCTTCCGAGGCTAAACACTGTCTCTAATTAAATTTTCAAAAGCAACCACTGCCTCAAGCATTATTTATTTCGCTTTCATTTCGGGCTAAGCTCTGCCCCTTTAATTCGCAAGACTAAGCTCTGCCTTGTTAGCATCATACTATTGCATCTTCATGGGCTGAAATATCGCCAACCTATCCAAAGGCGTCATCGTTCGGAGGCACCATCTTCATAGCCCGAGAACACCATGTCATGGCCTGAGGATCTCTTTTTATAATTTTGCATATCATTATTCAAAGGCGTCATGGTTCGGAGGCACCATCCTCATGGCCCGAGAACATCATTTCATGGCCTGCGAATCCTGCATCAAGCAATTCATGGCCCAGGACATCATGGTCTAGAAACGTCATCCTTAACCGTCCAAGGACAGCATTCATGGTCCAACGGTAATTTGCATCATGTTTAAATTACGCACAATATATGCTTATATTGTTCATTTGCAGGTAATCCGGCAAGCAACAAGCATCCTGGCAGGAGCGGTCCCGCTCCAGTTCTCCCAAACTACCCCGTCAGCCGTTTGTTCGCCTAACCCTGTGCTTTGCGTCCGTTCTTGTAAAGCTTCATCGGTATACTTCACCGATGACTCCTGAACTACATATGGCCTGATTCCTGTAAAATCAGGGATATGTAGGCAACTCAGAAACCAGGGTGCGGCCTAAATCTTTTCAAACCGTTTTGCTCGGTCAAAATTGGACATCCTATCTTTACCCGACAACTCTTTCATCATTCCTGGGTAAAGAGGGGAAGTTGTCGATACCCAAAGTTTTTCCTCAAAATATTTTAAAATTTGCATATATACCGGCAAAACCACTTTTTATAAGAACTGGCATTTTCCATAATCTTCCATATTTTTTATTAATTTCTTTTCCAAATTATTAAGTATTTTATATTCTATAATTATGCATAAATTGTATTATAAATAATTTCAAAATATTTTCCAGCTCAATATATCATTTCTAATCCTATTAGGATTTAATTATTTCACAAATTAGCCAATTTGGCATTATTTAGTTATAATTACAATAATTTTATAATTATAGCCTAATTGTACGTTTTATACCATTTAAATCAATAATTATTTATTTTATATTTGTTATATTAGTTAATTACCTTAATTTCATTTATTTAGCATCAATTTCATTTTTTATGATTACTAGCTATTTTTATTAATCATTTTAATAGCCTATTTTTAATCTATTTTAATGGGTATTTAACTAATAGCCATTTTTAATTTTCAATTATAGCCTAATTAAACCAAACCCACCTGATTAAATTAGCCCAAACACCCCCAGGCCCAATACCCTATCCGCCCGACCCAATACTTGACTTAATCCTGGTCGTTGATCAATTTTGATCAACGGTCCGGATTTTCCCTTACCTAAATTAGACCTAAGACTACC